>CM033470.1:4460982-4473837 GCA_019447015.1 Hymenochirus boettgeri
TATCGCCCGCAATGTATCTTTATCGCCCGCAATGTATCTCTATCACCTGCAATCTGCAATGTGTCTCTATCACCTGCAATGTATCTCTATCACCTACAATGTATCTCTATCACCTGCAATCTGCAATGTATCTCTATCGCCTGCAGTGTATCTCCATCGCCTGCAGTGTATCTCTATCGCCTGCAATGTATCTCTATCGCCTGCAGTGTATCTCTATCGCCTGCAATGTATCTCTATCGCCTGCAATGTATCTCTATCACCTGCAATGTATCTCTATCGCCTGCAATGTATCTCTATCGCCTGCAGTGTATCTCTATCGCCTGCAATGTATCTCTATCACCTGCAATGTATCTCTATCACCTGCAATGTATCTCTCTTCTCCCCACTGTAGAGCTGAAAATTTGTATCAAACCATCTCTCCCTAATATATTCTGCTGCTCAGAGACCTGACAAGAGTAGATCTGTCATATGGTTTTCACATGACAGGTTTGAACATTGCAACATAAACACAATTTCTAGCTGTGGATGTGAAACCCTTTTGGCTATGGTAATAACTATGGGTGTAATTGGAAGGTTCTGAGTCCCTCAATTAAGATTCTTAAGAGACTTGGAGGGTTGCAGGAAAGGTAAAGGGAAATCGACATGGACCCGCAACCATTTGTTTGAATTCATTACAATGTTACAAGTTACAAAACACTTTCCCATGAAATAATTTAGAAACTTCATCACCGTTTAATTTTTTACATTTTATGGGGAGGGATTTATACTAAACTAGATAATAGCCCAATGGGGGAAAGAGGAACAAACTAAATCTTATATATAAGTTATGTTCAATGTTCTACATTTTAATAAAATCACATTTAATTAGCTTGCCTGTCACATGATTTGTCCATCTGATTCTTTTACATTAGCGACATTTAAACTCATTACTACAATTAAGCACCGGGATCTGAACATCCTGATTGGTCGGTGATAACGTATCAAATTAATATCCAATACCACGGGCCTGCATCAGATTTACAACATTGTGATTAAAGTCGTGTCGGACTGGCCCACAGGGTTACAGGGGAATCCACCGGATCTCACAGCCCATTCACCCCCCAAATAAACTGTAAACGGCTAAAATGTAAATACAGAGCCAAAGGGACAGTAAGAACAATAGGAGTCAGTAGGAGTAAGACAGATATGTAGATGAGTGATAATAGAGATACATAATGCTACGTGGGCCCCTAAACTCATCCTGATGGGCCCCTGGTTGCAGATTTCCTGGTGGGCCAGTCCAGTCCGACACTGATTAAAAGTAGCCATGCCATAGGCAACCGCACAATTGGCCTTGATTTACCAGCATACACGATAGCCCGTTTGTCTGATCCAGAAGCGACCCAGATCAGTTGTGCCCGTACCATACAATATTTTCAGCCAACCGATGGATATTACCGTGTATCGGTCGGTTGGCCTAAAACATTGTATGGTTTGTACCCAGCCCAAACCTGTACTGTGTGTCCATCTATGTAACATGTTATGTAGCAGTATTGTTTGCCCACAGAACCAATTTAGAATTAGAGTTCCACTGCTCTTTTATCTCCTGGAGCTGTAATCCCGATTTAACCTTTAAATCCCCGTGCCGGTCTCTTTAGCCAGTTCCCAATACTTTCTATCCCTTCGCTAACAGAGGAAACGACAGCCGAGGGATTTTAGTTTTCAACCCCGTCCTGATCGGGGGGGTTGTCACAGCGGGGGGCTACAAATGACGATTATCATACAGATTAAAGTCAAAAGGCCATTCGGCACCTCCATGAATAGACCAGTGTCTGTCTGTGTATGACTGATCTGTCACTGCCAATCCCCAGGATACTGACAAGTGGAGCACGAAGGGTCAATTCGGAGAAAGGATAAAAAGGAAGATGAGAGTTCGGATTGAAATGGGAGTTTAAAGACATTTTAAAGGGAAACTTCCAACTAAATGTTTAAACTTCTCTCTCTTTATCTCTTTCCCCTTTAATTCATTGTTTTTATTAAACTCAGCAGGTGGCTGTGCTGGGAGCTGCCATAGAGAAATGACTTTAGTTCCTCCCATCACTCTGGGTAATCCCCTCTCTATGCAGATACAGTGCTGAATGGAAATAAATATGGAATAGATTGGGGAACATTGATTTCTCATTGGAAACAAAGAAAAACACAAGAAACAAATTGCTTCCAGCAGGACGTGTTATTGTCACAGATTGGAATATAGAGCCTTACAAAGTAACACACTTACAACATATACAAAGTAACACACTTACAACATATGGAAAGTAACACAATATATACAAAGTAACACACTTATAATATATAGAAAGTAACACACAATATATAGAAAGTAACACACTTACAACATATGGAAAGTAACACAATATATACAAAGTAACACACTTACAACATATAGAAAGTAACACAATATATAGAAAGTAACACACTTACAACATATACAAAATAACACACTTACAATATGTACAAAGTAACACAATATAAGTAACACACAATATATAGAAAGTATATACACTTATACACTTTATATATACTTTATATACACTTATACACTTTATATACACTTTACATGCTTTATATATACTTAATATACTTTATACACTTTATATACACTTTATATACACGTTACATGCTTTATATATACTATTTTTACTTTATATATACTTTATATATACTTTATACACGTTATATAAACTTTATATACTTTATATACACTTTATATACACTTTACATGCTTTATATATACTTTATATATTCTTTATCCACTTTATATACTTTATATAAACTTTATATACTTTATATACACTTTATTTACACATTACCTCCTTCATTCATACTTTATAAACACTATACACTTTATATACACTTTACATGCTTTATATATACTTTATATATTCTTTATCCACTTTATATACTTTATATAAACTTTATATACTTTATATACACTTTATTTACACATTACATACTTAATTAATACTTTATATACACTAATACACTTTATATACACTTTACATGCTTTATATATACTTTATATACTTTATATATTCTTTATCCACTTTATATACACTTTTTATACTTTATATACACTTTTTTCTACTTTTATACACTTACATGCTTATATATCTTATATCCTTTATATTTACTATATAACACTTATCTATACTTTTATCACTTTCTTCAACTTTATATCCTTATTTCCATTACATACTTAATACGTTATATACACTTATACACACTTTATGTACTTTATATATACTTTATATACTTTATATACACTTATAAACTTATATATACTATTTCTACTTTATATATCTTTATACATTTTCTCTACACTTTATAGACTTTAATACACTTTACATGCTTTAATTACTTTATATACTTTATATACACTTTATATACTTATTCCTTTAACATGCTTATATATGCTTTTTACTTTTTATATACTTTATACACTTCTATACACTATATACGTTAATATACACTTTATATACTTATATACACCTGACATCTTTATAATATCTTTATATACTGTTATATATACGTTATACACTTTATATACACTTAGATACTTATATACACTTTACATGCTTTATATTTACTTTATATACTTTATACACTTTATATACACTTTATATACTTTATATACACTTTATATCCTTTATATACACTTTACATATACTTTATATATACTTTATACACTTTATATACACTTTATATACTTTATATATACTTTATATACTTTATATACACTTTATATACTTTATATACACTTTATTTACACATTACATACTTAATTAATACTTTATATACACTTATACACTTTCTATACACTTTACATGCTTATATCTACTTAAGACTTTCCTACACTTTACATGCTTTATCTACACTTATACCGTTATATACACTTTATATACGTTATAATATATTATATATCTTTATATACACTTTACATGCTTTATATATACGTTATATACTTTAAATACACTTTATATACACTTTATATGCTTTATATATACTTTATATACTTTATATACTTTATATATACTTTATATACTTTATATACTTTATATATCTTTTATATACTTTAAATACACTTTATATACACTTTATATGCTTTATATATACTTTATATACTTTATATATACTTTATATACTTTATATAGGAAGAACGCTCGGGACTGTGTAACCCGGTTTTTAAGAAATGACAGCCAGAATCATGAAGTTTCCATCTTCCATCATTTAAAGATGTTCAGTGTTTGTATTCGGCATTTATTGGCTTTGTTGGCTAAGTGAGACTATAACCATAGCAGACTGTTAAACCCAATAGATCAGCTTAAAACAACTCAAGGTTCTGATAGCTGGTTAACATCTCATTTAGCCAGATGGGATCACAATTACATTTCTTATGTTTATTACTATGTAAAGTTCTGGGACACGTGTGTGTGAAGGAGTCGAGACCCAGAATGCTGCACACACAGGGAGAAATATAAACAATATCCCTGCTATCATTTAAAGTTCTTTCCAAGGTCTTGGGAGGTAAAGGGTTACTGGTAATCATGGAAACGCCGTGAATGGCGTCTTTGTTCTCTCTGAGCTGTGAGAATTCACATTGTACGTTAAGGGGCTCCCAGATTGTGAGTGTGCCAGGGCCCCCACAATATAAAATTAATTCACCGTCTTTGGGGTAAAGAAAAAAAGAGAAAATGTTTAAAAAAAAATAGCTGGATTTTGTCTCCCCGACTAATTGGAAAGTTGATCCCCATTTCCAATCCAGTCCAGATCAGATGAAAGGAATTCTATGGAAAAATGAGAGTCTGGAGGAAATATGATTATTCCCAACCACTAAACAGACACATGTTATCTATAGGCTCCTGAATAGGTCCCCAGGAAACATCATGGGGGTCCAGAAACAATGGGGTCCCCAGAAAACCTCATGGGGCCAGAAACAACAGGCTGGTCCATTTTCTTTAGATTAAAGACCCTTCATTTTGTAAATACATTGACCAGTGGTTCTCAAACTTTTTCAGACTGTGCCGCACTTGGCAATGCAATTTTTTTCTTGAGGTTCTCTTAGTGCTACTAGTGACTTATTATAATGACCCATATGTTTTGTATATTGGATTTACATGGATGTCGTGTAAAGTTCATCTTCATTGACACTGTTGAAATTTGATCATAACATATATTTTAAGAATTACAAATAACAAAAATGTAAGTTATACTGGAGAAACTATTTCCACTACCAAAATTCTGCATCCCTTTTAGAAACCCTGCCATAACAAAGGGCAAAGAGAAGGGCCCCAAATCATAACATTGGTTAGGGCCACATTTACTTTTAAACTCAAAGGTTAATTCTAACATCCTTATATATTCGAGTAGCAGGTACTTTATTTACGATACTACTCGGGTTTTAGCCACATGACATTGTTGACAAAATAACAGCAATATTCTCTCGGTCGATGGTATCTACCAAACCAAGAATAATCATTATTTAAGAAACCATAAACTGTTTATACCCACGCACAATCGCAGGGCCAACCCACAATATACATTGGCTCCCACCGAATATCATTTAATGGGCACTTGGTCGGACCTTGTTTGATGAAAGTCGCCCAAAATTGCCATTCGGTTCACCATTTTTTTTTTTACCTAAAGGCAAAATGCACATACTTGGTCTTAAATAACAAAAAGAACATAAGAAATGTCATTAGGCTTAATGTGTATTTACAGATAAGGCTGCGTAATGGAGTCTTCCAATGGGGCCAGAGAGATACAGGATCTGATCCGTTGATTCAAGTGATTATTTTAGAGCTTAAAGTAATTTCAATAAGTCAAAGACTAAATGAAAACAGAAGCAACAAGGTCAAGTAAAAAAAAAAAAGAAAAAGAAACCACGAGTTAATAATTAATTACATGTAATTGCATTGTCAAGGCATTTAAACATGGCCTTTTAAAAGGTGATTCTCTGAATAGCAGGGGCTAGGATTAATTAAGGTTTTGCAAGAGGTACATATGGATTTTACATGGAATTCATTACCTAGTTTAGTGCTTGGTGGGGGGAGTGGATTTCAATAGCAGCTTGATGTTTATTGGTGAATGGAGATATTTATAGCTACGTGACCCGCTAACTGGGTTTAAAATCCCTTTTATTGGACCTTCATTGGAAGACATGGAGAAAATGAATTAGAATATAGGATAGAAATAAAATCCCAGGACGGATTTTTACTTTTAATGAGATCATTTTCCAAAAGCTTTGATGGAAGCCGGACACGCGGATAGAACAGTTAGAAAAAGGCGATTAATTAAACGCGATAAAAACTACAATTTCAAACAAATAGACTTTGCTGTTTAATACTTTGTTCTGTTGGTTTAATCATGGTGCTATTCAAAAATAAAGATGGAGGAAAGTGTGTGTGTGTGTGTGTGTGTATTATTTTTCATGTTATAATATTGATCTGAGCCTCTTTGAAAATCCCAGTTCCATCAAATGGAAGATTTCACTTGTCGATGTGCAGACTTGATAATTAGAGATAATGAAACTAATGAACAATTCTTAGCGTTTTAGGGGCAGAAGATTTAATTACAGAAACAGCCACAAACACAGCAACTTAACCAAAATTTAATCAAAAGTGGGTGTTGGGTGCGGTTAATGTACAGCAAGGAAGACCTGGGGTGGAGTTAATGTAGCATGGAGTGGGCCAATAAGGAACTGGATGGGATTTCAAAACACTCAACATCTATCACATGCACCTAAATAATTACTGGGCATGAAAACTGTTTCTGAACAAGATATTTTCATCATAACTTCACAACATAATTTAAACCAATAGCAAACTGTCATCAGTTATTGACCAATTATATTCCTGTACAACTACAACTCTCCACCTATTACTGAACTACACCTCTCTACTCAACAAGTATTTCATAGAAAGTTGGGATTTTTAGTGGACCAATTGACTCAGTCTGCATCGTCCAATCACAGAAGAAGGTACCGGTAAGGAGTGGGCAGGGACAATGACTGCTAAAATCACCTGATTACTGTATTTCTAGTTTTTCGCAATTACAGCAGGCCACATCTCCAAACAGAATTTAAAGGGTAACCGTGGTCTCCATATTAGTGCCAGTATAAAGGCCAAAGAGCTCTCTTATAGCTTTCAAACAAGTCTAGGAGTAAATCTCTAGCTTCTCTGGATCTTAAGTTATAGACTTGTAATTTTACACTTCCTGGTCTGTGGTGTCTCTAAATCTCTATGACAGGCACATGATGAGCTGTGTAAAAAGATCCTAAACAATATTTCATGAAGCTAGTAACAGACTTGCAACCAATGCCTTTGCTTTCCTCTGCTTATAGACACCTAGGGAGAGAAACACGTTTATTTTCAGGCTTGTGGCTAGCTTAAAAATTAGAAAGAAGCTCAGGGGTGGGTCTCATGATGCAGCTGATGATGCTGTCCCAGCAGTAGGCTACAAGTGGACAATGGGCATGCTCAAACCTGGAACACCACCCCTTATACTGCTGGAAGTCTGGGTATGTTGCAGCTAGAAGCATGAACCTTGTATGAACCTTGTATGGAGACCACAGTTCCCCTTTAATGTCAATGGTTAAAACAAAACGTTTTTTTCTACTCTTTGTGTAGTAAAAAAGGGCGCATCTACCCTAAAAAAAAAACGGTCACATGTCGGTTACTTTCCCTCAACCGTAACATTATTAGATGTATTATTAACCAGATATTTAATAATAATTTGTGTCCCCATTCTGGCAGAATAAGCTGGCTCCTCCCTCCATGCTGTCAATCAAGTCTGTGACAACTAACATCACAACCAATGATTGACTGCTATTCCCCCTGCTGTCTTTACTGCACATGCTCATTCTTATAAAAAGCTCATTGAGCAGAGGGAGGAGGCAGATCCCTTTGCCATAAAGGAATAGAACTTATCATTAAATATCTGGTTACAAATACATGTAATAAACTGGTGAAAATAGCAATTGGTTTTGCCGGCAGATAACTGACAAGTTAGCAGTTTTTTGTTTGATGGGTGGATATGAAGTTTAACTAATACAAGCAAGTTTGCCCAATAATGTCGAATCAAAATGTACCACGCATGTGAAGACAATGCAGCGTTTACGGGGATTACTCGCCCAGCTGGACTCCGTCTGTGTTGCTACCAGGGGTGACCCATATTCACAATACAACACAACATGACCATTAAGACAAAACGACAGATGAACTACTTATTATTTCTAGAGCGTCAAACAATAACAGAAAGATGGATTCCCAGATCCAGCAAAAGCAAATGAATATCGGGGGATAAAAAATATGGAGGTCGGATAACAAAAGATCCATTTTCCCTAATTAAACCTAGAAATAATACAGTGTGGCGTCTTTTCGTGAAGGAAAAAAGGCTTCCGTCTAAACAGAATCAGATTTGCATATCTGCAGGCGCGACACCAATTAACAACATTGTTTCCTTTAGAAAACAAACACAAACTTATTGTAATCTACATAAAGGGCCCGTGGGTTTCGTTCTGTCGATGGAGAGTTGGTAAATTGACTATAAACGATCACCTTGGCAGTTTAAGGGTTAACTAGCATCTTAACACCAGCAACCAATAGGGAGGGAGCCATATTGGGAATATCAGGTATAATCAATGTATCCATCTGGTTGTCCTTTTTAGGTTGGTTTTTGAGACTGTTTTGTGACTCAGCCTTGGCTATTTCTGGCAGCGAACAGGTCAATCCATAGACAGGCAACAGGACATTTCTGGCATTAGACAAGAAAGCGACAGTCTCATCATCTGTCATAATTAGGAGTGACGGGGTGGACAGAGAGCTTCTTAATTCAATTGTCTCATCTTGAGGACAAAGAGCTCAGTCACTGAGAGACCTGACAGTCTAACGATACCAACTGTCCGCAGATTGAGCGCTGGTCTCCCCTCAATAGTCGACCTTGTCAGTCTTCGTTTCCATTCTATTTTCTCAGCTTATGCCCCAAAGTTACTGTTCAGAAGGATTAGGGAGAAGTTTCCAATTAGATGCAGTGGAAAACGAATTCAGAGGCCTGGGTACTCCATAAGCTCTAGACATAGAAATGGTACAGGAGTCTAAAGATACATTTCCTGGCTAAAATCTCATTACAACAGGGAGCAACTATAAATAAAACCATCTGCGGAGAAAGAAAAAAACATGGTCTACTTAAAGGGCAACTATAATGAAAAAATGGCTTTGCCTCATCTCAATCTTTAACTACATGGAAGTAGCCCTGAGGTATGTGTGTTGCTGCATGTCTGTTTTGCTCAGGCTTAATATCCCTGTTCCCACTCTTAACCGACACCTCCTTCCATCTGACCAGACTTTCTGTGAGGGCAAGCATGCTCAGTAATCACTTATGAGACAGCATTGGAAGAGGGAATTCCCCATCATGCAATTCACACATACGAACTGTTACCATTCCAGTTACTGCAAAACTGCACCCCCAGTTTATGGTAATAGGACACTTGATTGACAGTTGAAATGTAAGATGTTTCAGACTGGATATCTAAAAAAATAGTGGACAGATCAACAAGTAAATGTTACAATGATAGTTGTTAAGAATTATAGTTTCCAGTAACGGGCAATTTTTTTCAGTATAGATACCCCTTAAGAGAGAATGCCCCACAGGTTAGTATCCCATATCCAAAAACCAATGATCTATCTATCTATCTATCTATCTATCTATCTGTCTGTCTGTCTGTCTGTCTGTCTGTCTGTCTATTATCTATCTATCTATTATCTATCTATCTATCTATCTATCTATCTATCTATCTATCTATTATCTATCTATCTTTCTATCTATCTGTCTATCTGTCTATCTATCTATCTATCTATCTATTATTTATCAATTATCTATCTATCTATCTATCTATTATTTATCTATCTATCTATCTATCTCTATCTATCTATCTATCTATCTATCTATCTATCTATCTATCTATCTATCTATTATCTACTATCTATCTATCTATCTATCTATCTATCTATATTATCTATCATTTATTATCTATCTATCTATCTATCTATCTATCTACTATCTATCTATCTATCTATCTATCATCTATCTATCTATCATCTATCTATCTATCTATTATCTATCTATCTATCTATACAACTACTATCTATCTATCTATCTATCTATATCTATCTATCTATCTATCTATCATCTATCTATCTATATATCTATTATCTATCTATCTATCATCTATCTATCTATCATCTATCTATTATCTTCTATCTATCTATCTATCTATCTACTATCTATCTATCTATTATCTATCTATCTATCTATCTATCATCTTCTATCTCAGTAATCACTTATGAGACAGCATTGGAAGAGGAATTCCCCATCATGCAATTCACACATACGAACTGTTACCATTCCAGTTACTGCAAAACTGCACCCCCAGTTTATGGTAAAGGACACTTGATTGACAGTTGAAATGTAAGATGTTTCAGACTGGATATCTAAAAAATAGTGGACAGATCAACAAGTAAATGTTACAATGATAGTTGGGAAGAATTATAGTTTCCGAACGGGCAATTTTTTTCAGTATAGATACCCCTTAAGAGAGAATGCCCCACAGTTAGTATCCCATATCCAAAAACAAATGATCTATCTATCTATCATCTATCTATCTATCTATCTATCTGTCTGTCTGTCTGTCTGTCTATTATCTATCTATCTATTATCTATCTATCTATCTATCTATCTATCTATCTATCTATCTATCTATTATCTATCTATCTTTCTATCTATCTGTCTATCTGTCTATCTATCTATCTATCTATCTATCTATCTATCTATCTATTATTTATCAATTATCTATCTATCTATCTATCTATCTATTATTTATCTATCTATCTATCTATCTATCTATCTATCTATCTATCTATCTATTATCTATCTATCTATCTATCTATCTATCTATCTATCTTTATCTATCTATCATTTATCTATCTATCTATCTATCTATCTATCTATCTACTATCTATCATCTATCTATCTATCTATTATCTATCTATCTATCTATCTATCTATCTATCTATCTATCTATCTATCTATTTCTATCTATCTATCTATCTATCTATTATCTATCTATCTATCTATCTATCTATCATCTATCTATCTATATATCTATTATCTATCTATCTATCATCTATCTATCTTCATCTACTATTATCTATCTACTTCTATCTATCTATCTACTATCTATCTATCTATTATCTATCATCTATCTATCTATCTATCATCTATCTATCTATCTATCATCTATCTATTATCTATCTATCTATTATCTATCTATCTATCTATCTATCTATCTATCCTATCTATCTATTATCTATCTATCTATCTATCTATCTATTTATCTATTATCTATTATCATCTATCTATCTATCTATCTATCTATCTATCTATCTATTATCTATCTAATCTATCTATCTATCTATCTATCTATCTATCTATCTATTATCTATCTATCATCTATCTATCTATCTATTTATCTATTATCTATCTATCTATCTATTATCTATCTATCTATCTATCTATCTATCTATCTATCTATCTATCTATCTATTATCTATCTATCTATTATCTTCTATCTATCTATCTATCTATCTAATCTATCATCTATCTATCTATCTATTTATTTCTATCTATCTATCTATCTATCTATCTATCTATCTATCTATCTATCTATCTATCTATCTATTATCTATCTATCTATTATCTTCTATCTATCTATCTATCTATCTATCATCTATCTATCTATCTATTTATATCTATCTATCACATCTATCTATCTATCTATCTATCTATCTATCTATCTATCTATTATCTTCTATCTATCTATCTATCTATCTATCTATCTATCTACTATCTTCTCTTTCTATCTATCCTCTTTCTATCTACCTATCTATCCTCTATCTATATCTATCTATCTATCTATCTATCTATCTATCTATCTATCTATCTATCTATCTATCTATCTATCTATCTATCTATCTATCTATCATCTATCTACTATCTATCTATCTATCTATCTATCTATCTATCATCTATCTACTATCTATCTATCTATCTATCATATCTATCTATCTATCTATCTATCTATCTATTTCTATCTATCTATATCTATCTATTATCTATCTGTTGACTGGCACATTCCCTTTAACAGGGTCTGGGTTTACAGGTGCACAAACCATCAACAGACACAAAGTGTGTATCATTAGTTGCGCATTGCACATTTTGCTGCCCTCCAGACCAGTGTTCCCCTCTAAGCTGGGCGCGTACACAACTCTGCTGGCCTGGGCACACAGGTTAAAGTGGTGCACGCACAAAATCTTTTGGAAAATAATTGCTGCGGTATGTAACGCACACAATTTCATTTTGTAGGCGCAACACAGAATTTATATCTGCGCACACATACATTTTCCAATTAGGGGAACTACGGACCTTCCTGTCCTGCACAATCCCCTCTATCGTGATCCCAGCCCCCACCAAGCACAGAACCAATCTGTAAATAATCACATTTACTCTCTGTTCCCCATCGCTCTTGTGGGCTGGTTAAAACTCCTAAAGAACCGAAACATTTCTTTATGTGTAATTGGCAGGTTCCAAATGGAAA
This sequence comes from Hymenochirus boettgeri, assembly GCA_019447015.1. Lineage (NCBI taxonomy): Eukaryota > Metazoa > Chordata > Amphibia > Anura > Pipidae > Hymenochirus > Hymenochirus boettgeri. The sequence continues at coordinate 4,473,671 of CM033470.1, forward strand.
GTAATGGAGCCACAACAATTTCCTCGCTGGCGTATGTTTATATTAATGGTTTTTCCTGTCGCTGCATGGATTGTGTAACAACGCTGGATTGTTTAAGATGTATCCTTTTCTACGCCTGCCTGCCCACACAATAGACTCTGATCCTACCAGTCCCCTCCTGGGTTCAT
>CM033470.1:4473948-4497055 GCA_019447015.1 Hymenochirus boettgeri
TCTATCTATCTATCTATCTATCTATTATCTATCTATTATCTATCTATTATCTATCTATCTATCATCTATCTATCTATATATCTATCTATCTATTATCTATCTATCTATCTATTATCTATCTATCTATCTATCATCTATCTATCTATCTATCTATCTATCTATCTATCTATTATCTATCTATTATCTATCTATCTATCATCTATCTATCTATCTATCTATTATCTATCTATCTATCTATCTATCTATCTATCTATTATCTATCTATCTATCTATCTATCTATCTATTATCTATCTATTATCTATCTATCTATCATCTATCTAATATCTATCTATCTATCTATCTACTATCTATCTATCTATCTATCTTCTATCTATCTATCTATCTATCTATCTATCTATCTATCTATCTATCATCTATCTATCTATCTATCTACTATCTATCTATCTATCTATCTATCTATTATCTATCTATCTATCTTATCTATCTATCTACTATCTATCTATCTATCTTCTATCTATCTATCTATCTATCTATCTATCTATCTATCTATCTATCATCTATCTATCTATCTATCTACTATCTATCTATCTATCTATCTATCTATCATCTATCTATCTATCTATCTATCTATCTATCTATCTACTATCTATCTATCTATCTATCTATCTTCTATCTATCTATCTATCTATCTATCATCTATCTATCTATCTATCTATCTATCATCTATCTATCTATCTATCTATCTATCTATCTACTATCTATCTATCTATCTATCTTCTATCTATCTATCTATCTATCTATCTATCTATCTATCATCTATCTATCTCGCACTACTCCGTCCTCATAATCTTATCTTTGCCCTCTCTCTCTCCCATCCTCAGTCATCTTCTGGCCTCTCTCTATCCTCTACGAGTCCCTCTCTCTCTCCTCCTGTATCTTATCTGGTTTCTATCTTCTCTCCATTCTTAGTAATCTTATCTTGTTCCCCCTACGCTCCATCCTCAGTATCTTACTTGGTTCCCTCCCCTCTCTCCATCTGGGTATCTTATCTTGGCCCCTCTCTCTCGCCATCCTCAGTATCGTACTTGGTCCCCTCTCTCTCTCCATCCTCAGTATCTTATCTTGGTCTCTATCTCTCTCCCATTCCTTAGTATCCTTATCTTGGTCCCTCTCTCTCTCCTCCCTATGTATCTTATCTTGGTCCCTCTCTCTTCCTCTCCAATCCTCATATCTATTTTGGGCCCATCTCTCTCTCCCCATCCTCAGTATGTTATCTTGGCGCCCTCTCTCTCTCCATCCTCAGTATCTTATCTATCGGCCCCTCTCTCATCCTCTCATCCTCTGTATCTTATCTTGGTCCCGCTCTCACTCTCTTCTCCATCCTCGGTATCTTATCTGGTCCTCTCTCTCTCCTCTCATTCAACTGCTCTCATTGTATCTTTATCTTGGTCCTCTCTCCTCTCCTCCCATCTCAGTATCTTATCTTGGTCCCTCTCTCTCTCCTTCCTCTGTATCTATCTTGGCCCCTCTCTCTCTCCTCTTCTCACTGGTAATCTTATCCTTGGCCCTCTCTCTCTCTCTCTCTCATCCTCAGTATCTATCTCTGGTTCTCCTCCCACTCTCCAGTCCTCAAATCTTATCTTGGCCCCTCTCTCATCTCATCGCTCTGTATCGTAATCTTGGCCTCCCTCATCTCTCTCCATCCTCAGTAATCTTATCTAGTGGTCCTTCCTCTCTCCTTCTTAGTTCTTATTCTTGGTTTCCCCCTCTCTCCATCCTCCCAGTAATCTTATCTTGGTCCCCCTCTCTCCTCCTGGCTATCTGCCCTCTTTCATTAGTATCTGTATCTTGGTCCCTCTCCTCTCCATCCTCATATCTCTACTTGGTCCCCTCTATCTCTCTCCATTCTTAGTATCGTTATCTTGGGCTCCCTCTCTCGTCTTCCATCTCTGTATCTTATCTGGACGTCCCTCCTCTCTCTCCATCCTCAGTATCTTATCTTTGGGCCCTCTCTCTCTCCCCTCCTCAGTGATCGGTTAGCTTGGTCCCCTCTCTCTCTCCTCCTCATAATCTTATCTTGCCCCCCTCTCTCTCTCCATCCTCTGTATCTTATCTTGGGTCCTCTCTCTCTCCATCCTCATCCATCGGCTCGGTAATCTTTCATGGTCCCTCGCTCCTCCCATTCTTCTTATCGGTCCCGCTCTCTCTCGTATCTCTATCTTGGCTTCCCTCTCCATCTCGATCTACTGTCCCATCCATCTCCTCAGTTCCATCCTTTATCTTAGGCCCCTCTCCCTCACTCCTCCTCAGTAATCTATCTGGCTCCCCTCGCTCTCTCACTATACTGACTGTTCCCTCTCCCCATCTCAGTATCTTATCTTGGCCCCTCTCTCTCTCCCTCCTCAGTATCTCTTTCTTGGCCCCCCTCTCTCTCCATCCTCAGTATCTATCTTGGTCCCTCTCCTTTCCTATCTCTATCTGCGTCCCACTCTCTATCCTGATCTTCTGCCCTCCTCTCTAGTTCTTATTTGGCCTCTCTCCCATCCTAGTATTATCGTGGTTTCCCCCTCTCTCCATCCTCAGTATCTTACTTGGCCCCTCTCTCCTCCATCCTCTTCCTGCTCCTATCTCCATCCTCAGTATCTTATTTGGGTCCCTTCTCTCTCTCCCATTCTGTATCTTATGCTTGGTTCCCCCCTCTCCATCCTCAGTAATCTTAAATCTTGGCCCCTCTCTCTCTTCCATCCTCTGATCTTATTTTGGCCCACATCATCTCTCCTCCATCCTCAGTAATGCTTATCTTGGTCCCTCCTCCTCCTCGTCTTTGGTCCCCTCCTCCCTCCTCAGTAATCTTATCTTGGTCCCTCTCTCTCTCCATTCTCAGTAATCTTAATCTTGGTCCCTCTCTCTCTCCACATCCTCAGTATCTATTCTTGGCCATCCTCTCTCCCCATCCTCAGTATGCTTAATCTTGGCCCCTCCTCTCTCTCCATCCTCAGTATCTTATCTTGGTCCTTAACTTCTCTCCCATCCTGTAATCTTATTTGGCCCCCCTCCTCCATCCTCAGTTCTTATCTTGGCCCTCTCTCTCGTCTCCATCCTAGTAATCTTATCTTTGTCCATCTCTCTCCCATCTCTAGTATCTTATCGTGGTCCTCTCCTTCCCCCTCTCCATCCTCACGTTCTTCTTCTTGGTCCCTCTCTCTCTCCTCCTCAGTATCTTATTTGGTGCCTCTCTCTCTCCCATCCCAGTATCGTTATCTTGGCCCTCTCCTCTCCCCTCCTCAGTACTCTATCTGGCCCTCCTTCTCTCCATCCTCATATTCCTTAATCTTGGCCCTCTCTCTCCTCCCATCCTCAGTATCTACCTTGTTCATCTTTGCCCATCTCAGTCCTTATCCCATTCCTCCATCAGTATGTTATCTTGGCCCCCCATCTCTCTCCTCTCATCCTCCCCAGTTATCTTATCTTGGCGCCTCTTTCTCTCCATCCTGCGGTATCTTAATTTCCTTGCCCTCTCGCCTAAACCCTCCGATCCTCAGTAATCGTTATCTTTGCCCTCTCTCTCTCCATCCTCAGTGCTATGCTTCCCCCATACTCATTTAAGGCCCTCTCCTCTCTCCATCCTCGTTCGTATCTTGGTCCTCTCGGTCCCTCTCACCTCTATTAGGCTCTCCTTCCATCTCTACTATTTTCTCCTCACCTCCCCATCCTCCTCATTTACTTGGCTTCTCTGGCTCCTCATCCCTCGTCTTACTGGCCTTGCACCTCGTATACTGTCTCATTCTCTCCATCTCAGTTCTATTCGCCCTCTCGCTCTCCCCATCCATATTATTGGCCCCCTTCTCCTCCGCTATCGGGCTCTCTTCGATATTCTTTTTCTATCCTCTCTTTGTATGGTAGTCTCTCATCTCCTACTGGGGTTTACCCGTCGTATTTATTGCCCTCTCTCTCACTCTTTTCTCGCCATCTTAATCTTGCCTCCCACCGTAATTAATCTGGCCCCCCATTCTGTATCTTATGCTCCCCCTCCATTGTAACTGTTTCCTCTCCCAAATGACTCTATATTGTCTCATCCTTGGAATATATTTACTTATCAGATAATTCAGCACACAAATATATTACTATAGATTATGTCAAGCGAAGGTTTAAAAGGATACTGAATGGAGAGTTACCACCCCCATTTCAATTGTTACTACTTGTAGATTGGCATGTGTTAAAAGCTGTGTCACACGCACCCACCTCCAAAGTAATATTTTCTGAAGCTAGTAACAGGATTGCAATCAATGTCTTTGTCTTTACTATGTCTAACTTAGGGAACAGAAAAACATTTCTATTCATCTTGTAGCTATCTTTAAAAGCGATAAAGAATTTCAGGGGTGGGGCTTATAATGCAGTTTACGTGCTCTGTCCCAGCAGAAGGATACAAGTGGTATGTTTAAGCTAGGGGCTTGCTGGTGATGTGACAACTCACAGTGTAGCAGGAAGCCCTACCCTTTATACTGCTGTAACTTTTGGATGACTGCAATAAAGGGGCATGTGTAACGCAGAAACAGTTCCCCTTTAATTGTTGCGTATATTACCAAAACAAAACTGATATATTTTTTTTTGGTAGTTGCTTTTACAGTATGTGGGTTGCCCCGTGTTAATGTTTACATGTTGGTTGTTTATAGTAAACCATTATTGAATTTATTTTGAGAGCCACTATTGTGAACAGGTCAATAAGTGACAAATGTTACCGATAACTGAGCCTGTATGTACATTTCCTAGATAAATGTACAACAGGCCATGCCATTAATTTCACATGCTGGATAGAACTGTTCTAAATAATGGGAGGTAATTGGCAATTAATATCAAAGATCAAAAGTCTTTTGAGGCCAGAACCCGAGATGTTAAAGCTAAAAAAAAATCCCCTTTTATATGTTCCTGGGTGGGAGTCGCATTGGAGCCTTTTATAATGTTCTTCCTTTGTTGTTAAACAACGGATCACAGAGCCGAGGGGAACGTAGGGAGCTAGAATTGTCATAAGGCCAAGACTACTCTGATCCCACAGATATTATCTCCGGGGCCGTGTAGAGAGAAAATCTCTTTTGGAGAAAAGCTCACGAATTTCCCACGCAAAAAAAAATAAGAAATTCACATGGTTATCTGCGAGCTCAATAAATATCTCGTTCTGCCATTGCAATTTTTCTATATTTGGGGCAGGAGAATGGAAATTCCAGCTCTGAAAACAGGTGAATAATTTATAAGTTGACTTAAACCCCAGCCAGTTTATTCAGAATAAATCTGTAATGAGGTAATAAGCACCGTGTGCATCATATGGCTTACGAACAACACGAGTGGGGTGAATCTAAACCATAGTGATGAGAATGTGCCACTCAAATTAATCTTATGTACAGGTCTGGGGATGTAGTAACCAATAAGATTTGTGAAAGTTATATATGCTTGAATCTAGACCAATCACACATTTAAGGGGTTTGTCTTGGGACTAATATCAAAGGGCAGAATCACCCACCATAGCAGCTTATAGTGACTGCATTGGCAGTATTATGCCCTATTATATCGTGTTAACATGAGGGCATGATTTATAATTTGCCGTTGGTTGTGTTGGAGCTGCCATTTTGAATATATCTGGCAATGGGGTTTTGATAAATTCTGCTGTTAATTTTACATAGATAATATGACGGATAGCAAATGTCTAAAAATTCTCAACCGTTCTGACAACTTGTTTTTTATTTTGGCAAAACTACTTAGAATAGTATTTACTGTGTCGTCAATGGAAGTTATTTTCTGTCTTTATTATTTCTTTGCTATATATTTTGGTTTACATTTACGATTTCTCATATTAACCGTAGTCAGCAGAAAAAGTTAAACTTTGCCAAATGTCATTGACTGCGTCAAATCTAATACTGATTTGTCTCCCCATCACGTTAAGAAAATGGAATCCCCCCCATTGGTTTTTAGCTACATGAGTATATCTGTTTGTATTCAATTCGATCACTTGAACTTGAGTTTTAGTTCTTGAAGACGTTTCGCTAGTCATCACGACTGGCTTTCTCCATTAGAAATGCCAGTCGGATGACTAGCGAAACGTCTTCAAGAACTAAACTTCAGTCCGGTTGATCTAATGAATACAACAGATATACCATGACCTGGATGAATGAGAACCTTCCAAGCATAGCTACATGAGCTGTGGAAATTATAAGAAGGTCACTGAACTGAAGAGCTTGCGATCTAATTAAGTCTCCGTCTCTGCAGGAAGTATTCAGGCTTGATGCCCATTAGAAAGGTCTTTAGGGATCAATGATGGTTCAGAAGGTTGAAATAGATCCCTGTTTTGAGCGGCAGGTCATTGTATCGATTGGACCAGTGGTTTTGAATTGATTTAACCTGACGTGCGTTGTTAGTGCAGCTCCCTGGCCGTATTGAGTGCGCTATGACAGAAAAGCACTGATCATGTGTGTCCTTGGGATGCTCAAAATCACAAGCCCGCAGCAGATGTAACGGTGAGAGTTACGTTTCTCAACAGGCTGGAAGGCAAACCCATCTCCCTGTACAGGGACATTTGAAAACTACAACCCCCAGCATTCACTAGCTTCACAGTAGCGTATACAGCTTTTGATCTGAACGTTACTATTTTTTGGTATTTAATGCAAATTGGTTCCTTCTTTTTCTGTTGTAACACAAAATACAATCGAAACACTGGGGCCGATACTAAGCCTTAGGAAACATTTGGACTCTAGCATGAGACCGGAGGCTTTTCCATTATATTACAAACCGCTCAATGCTAATACAACTTCAGCATGGAGATAGTTTAAAGGCTGTTTCAAGCTTAGCTGATGCGTGAGGGAGTTGCCACACTGAAATCACCCATGCATTGGTTTTAATAAAGTGGACAGACAATTTCCAACATGTGTTATTACTGTGTACCATTAGCGACTAAGGTCTTTAAAAAGCAATACCACCAACTACCCCCCCCCCCCCCCTACCACACACCACAACACAACACACTGCACACCCACACACACACACACACTTGAAATCCAAGTTGCGTAGCCCCGTGCGGTATTAGGAGAAAGCTTTCTGCACTGCGAAAGGCTCTTAGCCACCTTTTATCCAGACTTGAATTTCCTTCTGATTGCACGCTCATACACCTGGGCAGAAGTCAATTGAAAAAGGGTTTGTGTTAATGGAAGGAATATTCAAGCCCTTTATGAAGCTATGTAAGATCTAATGCAGGGTGGGATATTTATACATTGGTTGACAACTGGGTGGGACTTTTTGAACAACCCCCCCCCCCCTGGCATTCAGGGGTAACACGTTTTTATTAAGTTAAATGGGCAAGTCTCACCCAACAAAAAAAATATATAGTTTAAATCGCCCCCAAACCCCCAAACTAAACCACATAGTCGAAAGCTGTTAGACAAATGTGGGAATCCAGATGGATCTTTTTGGCCAGAACCATTCTGTCTAGTTAAATACATTTATTTCTGCTTCTCTGTGTTTTGAATGAATTCCTAGACAGAAGTTGTTGTCTTAATAAAATTGCGAATTACTGTGACATTAACGTTAGGGATTTATTAATACTAATATTCGAAGTCCTCTCGAGCCTCATAGATATTGGGGCAATAAGTAGGGCTGCTTGTCTGGGTATAAAGGTGTGAGTGTACCTCTCGGAAGGGGAAAGACAAGGCTGAGATCCATTCATATTTGTGTGCGTTATCCCACTGTTTGTGTGTGCGATTGTGGTGGCATTGGCGTACGTTGTTCCGCGTTTGCGCATTGCATGTTGCTATTTGCCATTATGGAAACGCGTGCTTTTGAGCAAAAAAAAACAACAAAAAACGGTGGCTCGGCAAAACACAACGGATGGAAAATCGCCATGCGCAATCTTAAGTGAAGTCACATGCATAAACGCGTTAGTGTGGCCTTGTCCTTGGGAGTGATTTTGTGAGTATATTCTAACCTTAGAATTAACAACCAATCAAAAATGTTATTACTGATGTGCCATTTAATGTATCCAATATTACCTGACATGATGCTATTGCAATAATAGTGAGAATATGTCTATAGAAACCAAATGGAACTTCCTCAAGAGCTCTCATGCTGTCCATGATGTGATTTATTCTGTGGTAGGCAACTACGTTAAACTTCCTTCTCTGTTTAAGCATTTGAAATGGGCTTTTGACTCTAGATGAATTTAAGTAAATGCGGGTACCTGAAAAGATATCTGCCTTAACGCTAAACTGTTTCTTTCAACCCCTCCTCTCTGGCCTCTCCTCTCTGAGCTTGTAACATGGGCCGCACATACCTAGACAAGGAATAGCATCATGTTATTTGTCCACTTCCACTGGGGTGGCTACAGACTCTTATGGGCCCTGATGCAAAATTTGGACTGGCCCCCAACCCACCGCAAACACAAATCTCACTGCAAACCAAATAATCATTGGTACAATGCTTTGATATAACCACTGGTAAAACAGTTTGGGCACCAGACTGGTAGCTTTGGTACCTTAGCACAAAATGGGGCCCCTTCTTGGCCAAGGCCCTGTTGCGGTCGCATCCCCTGCACCCCTGGTAACTACGTCCCTGCACATCCATACTGGTAGAACCAGCAAGCAAAATCCAAAGAAGGTAACATAACACTGGGAAGCATAACAGGTTAGTCACTCTCCACCCTCAGATTTCTAACTATTGCTGTTTTTGGGGCTCGAGGGGCTGATTTACTTTACAATTTTTGCATTTGTGAGGGGTGGGCTTTGCTCTTTAAAGAACTCAGTATTCCCAATCACAAAATAAAATGAAATGCCAACTTTGAATGAGCGAAGGAAGTAACTAGGGGCCAGATCAATGTGTAACCATGTAATATCTCATGTACATGTAAGTAGTATGTATAGTTTATTTATATAGCGCCACTTGGGGGCACAGCGCTGTCCTGCCTTGAGAGCTCATGTGTTAGCACTGATACCTTGCAGCGCTGAGGGTCCTGAGTTTCGAATCCGCCCTTGGCACACTCTGCAAGGAGTTTGTATGTTCTCCCCGTGCTTGCGTGTGTTTCCTCCGGCACTCCCTTATTGTAATGCCCTGGCAACTGATTCTTACTTTGTGAAAGCGTGATTGTAAGTGTGTGAAACGTGCCTGTGTGTTCTAAGCCCTGACATAGCTTAATAAAGCCATACAAACCATCTAGTTCAATCTTTTTACCCTTCTCCTGATACCTTACAGATGGGAAAATCCTTTTGCATTCTCACCTTCTCTATAGATTTAATATAGAATAAATCTCCCTCATAAATCCCAACAATCACCATAAAGACCCATCAGTGGTTTAAACACTACTGATAGAGAGAGAGGGAGAGCTGATATGTTAGAAAGAAGAGAGACTGACATCCTTGGTGGAGGAGAAGCAGATCTTTCCCCTTTGGATTCCTCTCTGCCGTTCAGCTAAATGTAAGATCAACACAGCTTGGTTTCATGAGGATACAATTATCCCCTTTTACATAGAATGTATCTCTATCACCTGCAATCTGCAATGTAATCTCTACACCTGCAATGTATCTCTATCACCTGCAATCTGCAATATATCTCTATCACCTGCAATGCGCAATGTATCTCTATCACCTACAATGTCACTCTACATCACCTGCAATGTATCTCTAAACTGCAATGCGCAATGTATCTCTATCACCTACAATGTATCTCTATCACCTGCATGTATCTCTATCCCGCAATCTGCAATTATCTCTACATCTGCAATGTATCTCTTCACCTGCAATCTGCAATGTATCTATCTCATCACCTGCAATGTATCTCTATCACCTGCAATGTATCTCTATCACCTGCAATGTACTCTATCAACCTGCAATTTATCTCTATCACCTGCAATCTGCAATGTATCTCTATACCTGCAATTTATCTCATCACCTGCAATGTATCTCTATCTATCACCTGCAATGTATCTCTATCACCTGCAATGTACTCTATCACCTGCAATGTATCTCTATCACCTGCAAGCGCAATGAATCTCTATCGCCTGCGATGTATCTCTATCGCCCGCAGTGTATCTCTACTCGCCCGCAGTGTTCTCATCACCCGCAGTGTATCTCTATCGCCCGCAGTGTATCTCTATCGGCCCGCAGTGTATCTCTATCGCCCGCAGTGTATCCTATCTCTATCGCCCGCCAGTGATCTCTATCGCCCGCAGTGTATCTCTATCGCCCCGCAGTGTACTCTATCGCCCCGCATGGTATCTCTATCATGCCCCCAGTGTATCTCTATCGCCCAGTGTATCTCTATCGCCCGCAGGTATCTCTATCGCCGCGTGTATCTCTATCGCCCGCATTGTATCTCTATCGCCCGCAGTGTATCTCAATCGCCCCAGTGTATCTCTATCGCCCGCCATGTATCTCTATCGCCCATTATCTCCTACTCGCCCGCAGTGTATCTCTATCCGCCCGCAGTGTATCTCTTAGCGCCCGCAGTGTATCTCTATACCGCCCGCAGTGTATCTCTATATCGCCCGCATGTATCTCTACGCCGCAGTGTATATCTATCGCCCGCAATGTATCTCTATCGCCCGCAATGTATCTCTATCGCCCGCAATGTACCTTTATCGCCCGCAATGTATCTTTATCGCCCGTAATGTATCTCTATCACCTGCAATCTGCAATGTATCTCTATCACCTGCAATTTATCTCTATCACCTACAATGTATCTCTATCACCTGCAGTGTATCTCTATCGCCCGCAGTGTATCTCTATCGCCCGCAGTGTATCTCTATCGCCCGCAGTGTATCTCTATCGCCCGCAGTGTATCTCTATCGCCCGCAGTGTATCTCTATCGCCCGCAGTGTATCTCTATCGCCCGCAGTGTATCTCATCCCCGCAGTGTATCCTATCGCCCGCAATGTATCTCTATCCCCGCAATGTAATCTCTATCGCCCGCAATGTATCTTTATATCGCCCGCAATGTATCTTTATCGCCCCAATGTATCTCTATCACCTGCAATCGGCATGTGTCTCTATCACCTGCATGTATCTCTATCACCTGCCATTATCTCTATCACCTGCCAACTGCAATATATCTCTATCACCCCAATGCTGCATGTATCTCTTCACCTACAATGTATCTCTATCACCTGCAATGTATCTCTATCACCTGCAATGCCGCAATGTATCTCTATCACCTACAATGTACTCTATCACCTGCATGTATCTCTATCACTGCAATCTGCAATGTATCTCTATCATCTGCAATGTATCTCTATCACCTGCAATCTGCAATGTATCTCTATCACCTGCAATGTATCTCTATCACCTGCATGTATCCCTATCCCTGCAATGTATCTCTATCACCTGCAATGTATCTCTATCACCTGCAATCTGCAAATGTCACGCTATCCCTGCAATGTATCTCTATCACCTGCAATGTATCTCTATCACCTGCAATGTATCTCTATCACCTGCAATTGTATCCTCATCACCTGCAATGTACTCTATCACTGCAATGATCTCTATCATCACTGCAATCTGCAATGAATCTCTATCGCCTGCGATGTATCTCTATCGCCCCCAGTGTATCTCTATCGCCCCGCAGTGGTATCTCTATCACCCGCAGTGTATCTCTATCGCCCGCAGTGTATCTCTATCGCCCGCAGTGTATCTCTATCGCCGCAGTGTTCTTCTTCTATCGCCCGCAGTGCATCTCTAATCGCCCGCAGTGTATCTCTACGCCCGCATTGTATCTCTATCGCCCGCAGTGTATCTCTATCGCCCGCAGTGTATCTTATCGCCCGCAGTGTATCTCTATCGCCCGCAGGATTGTAATCTCTATCGCCCCAGTGTATCTCTATCGCCCGCAGTGTATCTCTCTCGCCCCGCCGTGCATCTCTATAATCGCCCGCAGTTCATCTCTATCGCCCGCAGTGTTCTCTATCGCCCGCATGTATCTCTATCGCCCGCAGTGTATCTCTATCGCCCGCAGTGTATCTCTATCGCCCGCTGTATCTCTATCGCCCGCAGTGTATCTCTATCTATCGCCCGCATGTAATCTATCGCCCGCAATGTATCTCTATCGCCCGCAATGTATCTCTATCGCCCGCAATGTCCATCGCCCGATGTATCTTTATTCGCCCGTATGTAACTCTATCACCTGCAATCTGCAATGTATCTCTATCACCTGCAATGTATCTCTATCACCTACAATGTAATCTCTATCGCCTGCATGTATCTCTATCGCCCGCAGTGTATCTCTATCGCCCGCAGTGTATCTCTATCGCCCGTGTATCCACCCCGCAGTGTATCTCTATCGCCCGCGTGTACCTCTATCGCCCGCAGTGTATCTCTATCGCCCGCAGTGTATCTCTATCGCCCAGTTCTTCATGCCCGCAGTGTATCTCTATCAATCGCCGCAATGTATCTCTATCGCCCGCAATGTATCTCTATCGCCCGCAATGTATCTTTATCGCCCGCAATGTATCTTTATCGCCCGCAATGTATCTCTATCACCTGCAATCTGCAATGTGTCTCTATCACCTGCAATGTATCTCTATCACCTACAATGTATCTCTATCACCTGCAATCTGCAATGTATCTCTATCGCCTGCAGTGTATCTCCATCGCCTGCAGTGTATCTCTATCGCCTGCACTGTAGCTCTATCTCTATCGCCTGCATGTATCTCTATCTCTCGCCTGCAATGTACTCTATCGCCTGCAATGTACTCTATCACCTGCAATGTATCTCTATATCGCCTGCAATGTATCTCTATCGCCTGCAGTGTATCTCTATCGCCTGCAATGTATCTCTATCACCTGCATGTATCTCTATCCCCTGTCAAATGTTCTCTCTTCTCCCCACTGTAGAGCTGAAAATTTGTATCAAACCATCTCTCCCTAATATATTCTGCTGTCTCAGAGACCTGACAGAGTAGATCTGTCATATGGTTTTCAACATGACAGGTTTGAACATTGCAACATAAACACAATTTCTAGCTGTGGATGTGAAACCCTTTTGGCTATGGTAATAACTATGGGTGTAATTGGAAGGTTCTGAGTCCCTCAATTAAGATTCTTAAGAGACTTGGAGGGTTGCAGGAAAGGTAAAGGAAATCGACATGGACCCGCAACCATTTTTGTTTGAATTCATTACATACATGTTACAAGTTACAAAACACTTTCCCATGAAATATATTTAGAAACTTCATCACCGTTTAATTTTTACATTTTATGGGAGGGATTTATACTAAACTAGATAATAGCCCAATGGGGGAAAGAGGAACAACTAAATCTTATATATAAGTTATGTTCAATGGTTCTACATTTTAATAAATCAATTTAATTAGCTTCCTGTCACATGATTTGTCCATCTGATTCTTTTACTTAGCGACATTTAAACTCATTACTACAATTAAGCACCGGGATCTGAACATCCTGTTGGTCGGTGATAACGTATCAAATTAATATCCAATACCACGGCCTGCATCAGATTTACAACATTGTGATTAAAGTCGTGTCGGACTGGCCACCGGGTTACAGGGGAATCCACCGGATCTCACAGCCCATTCACCCCCAAATAAACTGTAAACGGCTAAAATGTAAATACAGAGCCAAAGGGACAAGTAAGAACAATAGGAGTCAGTAGGAGTAAGACAGTATGTAGATGAGTGATAATAGAGATACATAATGCTACGTGGGCCCCTAAACTCATCCTGATGGGCCCCTGGTTGCAGATTTCCTGGTGGGCCCGTCCAGTCCGACACTGATTAAAAGTAGCCATGCCATAGGCAACCGCACATTGGCCTTGATTTACCAGCATACACGATAGCCCGTTTGTCTGATCCAGAAGCGACCCAGATCAGTTGTGTCCCGTACCATACAATATTTTCACCAACCGATGGATATTACCGTGTATCGGTCGGTTGGCCTAAAACATTGTTGGTTTGTACCCAGCCCAAACCTGTACTGTGTGTCCATCTATGTAACATGTTATGTAGCATTATTTTTTTGCCCACAGAACCAATTTAGAATTAGAGTTCCACTGCTCTTTTATCTCCTGGAGCTGTAAATCCGATTTAACCTTTAAATCCCCGTGCCGGTCTCTTTAGCCAGTTCCCAATACTTTCTATCCCTTCGCTAACAGAGGAAACGACAGCCGAGGATTTTAGTTTTCAACCCCGTCCGTGATCGGGGGGTTGTCACAGCGGGGGGCTACAAATGACGATTATCATACAGATTAAATCAAAAGGCCATTCGGCACCTCCATGAATAGACCAGTGTCTGTCTGTGTTGACTGATCTGTCACTGCAATCCCCAGGATACTGACAAAGTGGAGCACGAAGGGTCAATTCGGAAAGGATAAAAGGAAGATGAGAGTTCGGATTGAAATGGGAGTTTAAAGACATTTTAAAGGGAAACTTCCAACTAAATGTTTAACTTCTCTCTCTTTATCTCTTTCCCCTTTATTCATTGTTTTTATTAAACTCAGCAGGTGGCTGTGCTGGGAGCTGCCATAGAGAAATGACTTTAGTTCCTCCCATCACTCTGGTAATCCCCTCTCTATGCAGATACAGTGCTGAATGGAAATAAATATGGAATAGATTGGGGAACATTGATTTCTCATTGGAAACAAAGAAAAACACAAGAAACAAATTGCTTCCAGCAGGACGTGTTATTGTCACAGATTGGAATATAGAGCCTTACAAAGTAACACCTTACAACATATACAAGTAACACACTTACAACATATGGAAAGTAACACAATATATACAATAACACACTTATAATAGATAGAAAGTAACACACAATATATAGAAAGTAACACACTTACACATATGGAAGTAACACAATATATACAAAGTAACACACTTACAACATATAGAAAGTACACAATATATAGAAAGTACACACTACAACATATACAAAATACACACTTACAATATGTACAAAGTAACACAATATAAGTAACAACAACAATTATAGAAAGTATATACACTTATACACTTTAATATATCTTTATATACACTTATCACTTATAACACTTTAACATGCTTTATAATACAATTATATACTTTATACACTTTATATACACTATTATATACCGATTACATGCTTTATATATACTATTTTTACTTTATATACTTTATATATACTTTATACACGTTATATAAACTTTATATACTTTATATACACTTTATTTACACATTACATACTTAATTAATACTTTATATACACTAATACACTTTATATACACTTTACATGCTTTATATATACTTTATATATTCTTTATCCACTTTATATACTTTATATAAACTTTATATACTTTATATACACTTTATTTACACATTACATACTTAATTAATACTTTAATACATACAAACTAAAATACACTTTATATACACTTTACATGCAGTTATATATACTTTATATATTCTTATTCCACTTTATATACTTTATATAACTTTATATCCTTTATATACACTTTATTTACACATTACATACTTAATTAATACTTTTATAACCACTAATACACTTTATATAACCTTTACATGCTTTATAATACTTATATACTTTATATATTCTTTATCCACTTTATATACACTTTTTATACTTTATATACACTTTTTATACTTTATATACACTTTACATGCTTTATATATACTTTATATACTTTATATTTACTATATACACTTTATATATACTTTATACACTTTATATAAACTTTATATACACTTTATTTACACATTACATACTTAATACGTTATATACACTTATACACACTTTATGTACTTTATATATACTTTATATACTTTATATACACTTATAAACTTTATATATACTATTTATACTTTATATATACTTTATACATTTTATATACACTTTATATACTTTATATACACTTTACATGCTTTATATATACTTTATATACTTTATATACACTTTATATACTTTATATACACTTTACATGCTTTATATATGCTTTAATATACTTTATATATACTTATACACTTTCTATACACTTTATATACTTTATATACACTTATATACTTTAATACACCTGACATGCTTTATATATACTTTATATACTTTATATATACTTTATACACTTTATATACACTTTATATACTTTATATACACTTTACATGCTTTATATTTACTTTATATACTTTATACACTTTATATACACTTTATATACTTTATATACACTTTATATCCTTTATATACACTTTACATATACTTTATATATACTTTATACACTTTATATACACTTTATATACTTTATATATACTTTATATACTTTATATACACTTTATATACTTTATATACACTTTATTTACACATTACATACTTAATTAATACTTTATATACACTTATACACTTTATATACACTTTACATGCTTTATATATACTTTATATACTTTACATACACTTTACATGCTTTATATACACTTTATACACTTTATATACACTTTATATACTTTATATATACTTTATATACTTTATATACACTTTACATGCTTTATATATACGTTATATACTTTAAATACACTTTATATACACTTTAATTGCTTTATCTATACTTTATATCACTTTATATACTTTATATATACTTTATATACTTTATATACTTTATATATCTTTTATATACTTTAAATACACTTATAATACACTTAATGCTTTTATATATACTTTATATCTTTATATATACTTTATATACTTTATATAGGAAGAACCTCGGACTGTGTACCCGGTTTTTAAGAAATGACAGCCAGAATCATGAAGTTTCCATCTTCCATCATTTAAAGATGTTCAGTGTTTGTATTCGGCATTTATTGGCTTTGTTGGCTAAGTGAGACTATAACCATAGCACTGTTAAACCCAATAGATCAGCTTAAAACAACTCAAGGTTCTGATAGCTGGTTAACATCTCATTTAGCCAGATGGGATCACAATTACATTTCTTATGTTTATTACTATGTAAAGTTCTGGGACACGTGTGTGTGAAGAGTCGAGACCCAGAATGCTGCACACACAGGGAGAAATAAACAATATACCCTGCTATCATTTAAAGTTCTTTCCAGGTCCTTGGGATAAAGGGTTACTGGTAATCATCAGGAAACGCCGTGAATGGCGTCTTTGTTCTCTCGCTGTGAGAATTCACATTGTACGTTAAGGGGCTCCCAGATTGTGAGTGTGCCAGGGCCCCCCACAATATAAAATTAATTCACACGTCTTTGGGGTAAAGAAAAAAAGAGAAATGTTTAAAAAAAATAGCTGGATTTTGTCTCCCCGACTAATTGGAAAGTTGATCCCCATTTCCAATCCGTCCAGATCAGATGAAAGAATTCTATGGAAAAATGAGAGTCTGGAGGAAATATGATTATTCCCAACCACAAACAAACATGTTATCTATAGGCTCCTGAATAGGTCCCCAGGAAACATCATGGGGGTCCAGAAACAATGGGGTCCCGAAAACCTCATGGGCCAGAACAACAGGCTGGTCCATTTTCTTTAGATTAAAGACCCTTCATTTTGTAATACATTGACCAGTGGTTCTCAAACTTTTTCAGACTGTGCCGCACTGGCAATGCAATTTTTTTCTTGAGGTTCTCTTAGTGCTACTAGTGACTTATTATAATGACCCATATGTTTTGTATATTGGATTTACATGGATGTCGTGTAAAGTTCATCTTCATTGACACTGTTGAAATTTGATCATAACATATATTTTAAGAATTACAATAACAAAAATGTAAGTTTATACTGGAGAAACTATTTCCACTACCAAAATTCTGCATCCCTTTTAGAAACCCTGCCATAACAAAGGCAAAGAGAAGGGCCCCAAATCATAACATTGGTTAGGGCCACATTTACTTTAAACTCAAAGGTTATTCTAACATCCTTATATATTCGAGTAGCAGGTACTTTATTTACGATACTACTCGGGTTTTAGCCACATGACATTGTTGACAAAATAACAGCAATATTCTCTCGGTCGATGGTATCTACCAAACCAGAATAATCATTATTTAAGAAACCATAAACTGTTTATACCCACGCACAATCGCAGGGCCAACCCACAATATACATTGGCTCCCACCGAATATCATTTAATGGGCACTTGGTCGGACCTTGTTTGATGAAAGTCGCCAAAAAAATTGCCATTCGTTCATCACCATTTTTTTTTTATACCTAAAGGCAAAATGCACATACTTGGTCTTAAATAACAAAAGAACATAAGAAATGTCATTAGGCTTAATGTGTATTTACAGATAAGGCTGCGTAATGGAGTCTTCCAATGGGGCCAGAGAGATACAGGATCTGATCCGTTGATTCAAGTGATTATTTTAGAGCTTAAAGTAATTTCAATAAGTCAAAGACTAATGAAAACAGAAGCAACAAGGTCAAGTAAAAAAAAAAAGAAAAAGAAACCACGAGTTAATAATTAATTACATGTAATTGCATTGTCAAGGCATTTAAACATGGCCTTTTAAAAGGTGATTCTCTGAATAGCAGGGGCTAGGATTAATTAAGGTTTTGCAAGAGGTACATATGGATTTTACATGGAATTCATTACCTAGTTTAGTGTCTTGGTGGGGGAGTGGATTTCAATAGCAGCTTGATGTTTATTGGTGAATGGAGATATTTATAGCTACGTGACCCTAACTGGGTTTAAAAATCCTTTTATTGGACCTTCATTGGAAGACATGGAGAAAATGAATTAGAATATAGGATAGAAATAAAATCCCAGGACGGATTTTTCTTTTAATGAGATCATTTTCCAAAAGCTTTGATGGAAGCCGACACGCGGATAGAACAGTTAGAAAAAGGCGATTAATTAAACGCGATAAAACTACAATTTCAACAACAATAGACTTTGCTGTTTAATACTTTGTTCTGTTGGTTTAATCATGGTGCTATTCAAAAATAAAGATGGAGGAAAGTGTGTGTGTGTGTGGTGTGTATTATTTTTCATGTTATAATATTTGATCTGAGCCTCTTTGAAAATCCCAGTTCCATCAAATGGAAGATTTCACTTGTCGATGTGCAGACTTGATAATTAGAGATAATGAAACTAATGAACAATTCTTAGCGTTTTAGGGGCAGAAGATTTAATTACAGAAACAGCCACAACAACACAGCAACTTAACCAAAATTTAATCAAAGTGGGTGTTGGGTGCGGTTATTGTACAGCAAGGAAGACCTGGGGTGGAGTTAATGTAGCATGGAGTGGGCCAATAGGAACTGGATGGGATTTCAAAACACTCAACATCTATCACATGCACCTAAATAATTACTGGGCAGGAAAACTTTTCTGAACAAGATATTTTCATCATAACTTCACAAACATAATTTAAACCAATAGCAAACTGTCATCAGTTATTGACCAATTATATTCCTGTACAACTACAACTCTCCACCTATTACTGAACTACACACCTCTCTACTCACAAGTATTTCATAGAAAGTTGGGATTTTTAGTGGACCAATTGACTCAGTCTGCATCGTCCAATCACAGAAGAAGGTACCGGAGGAGTGGGCAGGGACAATGACTGCTAAATCACCTGATTACTGTATTTCTAGTTTTTTCGCAATTACAGCAGGCCAATCTCCAAACAGAATTTAAAGGGTAACCGTGGTCTCCATATTAGTGCCAGTATAAAGGCCAAAGAGCTCTCTTATAGCTTTCAAACAAGTCTAGGAGTAAATCTCTAGCTTCTCTGGATCTTAAGTTATAGACTTGTAATTTTACACTTCCTGGTCTGTGGTGTCTCTAAATCTCTATGACAGGCACATGATGAGCTGTGTAAAGATCCTAAAACATATTTCATAAGCTAGTAACAGACTTGCAACCAATGCCTTTGCTTTCCTCTGCTTATAGACACCTAGGGAGAGAAACACGTTTATTTTCAGGCTTGTGGCTAGCTTAAAAATTAGAAAGAAGCTCAGGGGTGGGTCTCATGATGCAGCTGATGATGCTGTCCCCAGCAGTAGGCTACAAGTGGACAATGGGCATGCTCAAACCTGGAACACCACCCCTTATACTGCTGGAAGTCTGGGTATGTTGCCAGCTAGAAGCATGAACCTTGTATGAACCTTGTATGGAGACCACAGTTCCCCTTTAATGTCAATGGTTAAAACAAAACGTTTTTTTTCTACTCTTGTGAGTAAAAAGGGCGCATCTACCCTAAAAAAAAAACGGTCACATGTCGGTTTACTTCCCTCAACCGTAACATTATTAGATGTATTATTAACCAGATATTTTAATAATAATTTGTGTCCCCATTCTGGCAGAATAAGCTGGCTCCTCCCTCCATGCTGTCAATCAAGTCTGTGACAACTAACATCACACAATGATTGACTGCTATTCCCCCTGCTGTCTTTACTGCACATGCTCATTCTTATAAAAAGCTCATTGAGCAGAGGAGGAGGCAATCCCTTGCCATAAAGGAATAGAACTTATCATTAAATATCTGGTTACAAATACATGTAATAAACTGGTGAAAATAGCAATTGGTTTTTGCCGGCAGATAACTGACAAGTTAGCAGTTTTTTGTTTGATGGGTGGATATGAAGTTTAAAACTAATACAAGCAAGTTTGCCCAATAATGTCGAATCAAAATGTACCACGCATGTGAAGACAATGCAGCGTTTACGGGGATTACTCGCCCAGCTGGACTCCGTCTGTGTTGCTACCAGGGGTGACCCATATTCACAATACAACACAACATGACCATAAGACAAAACGACAGATGAACTACTTATTATTTCTAGAGCGTCAACATAACGAAAGATGGATTCCCAGATCCAGCAAAAGCAAATGAATATCGGGGGATAAAAAATATGGAGGTCGGATAACAAAAGATCCATTTTCCCTAATTAAACCTAGAAATAATACAGTGTGGCGTCTTTTCGTGAAGGAAAAAAGGCTTCCGTCTAAACAGAATCAATTTGCATATCTGCAGGCGCGACACCAATTAACAACATTGTTTCCTTTAGAAACAAACACAAACTTATTGTAATCTACATAAAGGGCCCGTGGGTTTCGTTCTGTCGATGGAGAGTTGGTAAATTGACTATAAACGATCACCTTGGCAGTTTAAGGGTTAACTAGCATCTTAACACCAGCAACCAATAGGGAGGAGCCATATTGGGAATATCAGGTATAATCAATGTATCCATCTGGTTGTCCTTTTTAGGTTGGTTTTTGAGACTGTTTTTGTGACTCAGCCTTGGCTATTTCTGGCAGCGAACAGGTCAATCCATAGACAGGCAACAGGACATTTCTGGCATTAGACAAGAAAGCGACAGTCTCATCATCTTCATAATTAGGAGTGACGGGGTGGACAGAGAGCTTCTTAATTCAATTGTCTCATCTTGAGGACAAAGAGCTCAGTCACTGAGAGACCTGACAGTCCTAACGATACCAACTGTCCGCAGATTGAGCGCTGGTCCTCCCTCAATAGTCGACCTTGTCAGTCTTCTTTTCCATTCTATTCTTTCTCAGCTTATGCCCCAAGTTACTGTTCAGAGGATTAGGGAGAAGTTTCCAATTAGATGCAGTGGAAAACGAATTCAGAGGCCTGGGTACTCCATAAGCTCTAGACATAGAAATGGTACAGGAGTCTAAAGATACATTTCCTGGCTAAAATCTCATTACAACAGGGAGCAACTATAAATAAACCCATCTGCGGAGAAAGAAAAAAACATGGTCTACTTAAAGGGCAACTATAATGAAAAATGGCTTTGCCTCATCTCAATCTTTAACTACATGGAAGTAGCCCTGAGGTATGTGTGTTGCTGCATGTCTGTTTTGCTCAGGCTTAATATCCCTGTTCCCACTCTTAACCGACACCTCCTTCCATCGCTCCAGACTTTCTGTGAGGGCAAGCATGCTCATTAATCACTTATGAGACAGCATTGGAAGAGGGAATTCCCCATCATGCAATTCACACATACGAACTGTTACCATTCCAGTTACTGCAAAACTGCACCCCCAGTTTATGGTAATAGGACACTTGATTGACAGTTGAAATGTAAGATTTTTCAGACTGGATATCTAAAAAAATAGTGGACAGATCAACAAGTAAATGTTACAATGATAGTTGTTAAGAATTATAGTTTCCAGTAACGGGCAATTTTTTTCAGTATAGATACCCCTTAAGAGAGAATGCCCCACAGGTTAGTATCCCATATCCAAAAAACAAATGATCTATCTATCTATCTATCTATCTATCTATCTGTCTGTCTGTCTGTCTGTCTGTCTGTCTGTCTATTATCTATCTATCTATTATCTATCTATCTATCTATCTATCTATCTATCTATCTATCTATTATCTATCTATCTTTCTATCTATCTGTCTATCTGTCTATCTATCTATCTATCTATCTATTATTTATCAATTATCTATCTATCTATCTATCTATTATTTATCTATCTATTATCTATCTTCTATCTATCTATCTATCTATCTATCTATCTATCTATCTATCTATCTATCTATTATCTATCTATCTATCTATCTATCTATCTATCTATCTATTATCTATCATTTATCTATCTATCTATCTATCTATCTATCTATCTATCTATCTATCTATCTATCTATCTATCTATCTATCTATCTATCATCTATCTATCTATCTATCTTTATCTTTCTATCTATCTATCTATCTATCTATCTATCTATCTATCTATCTATCTATCTATCTCTATCTATCTAATATCTATTATCTATCTATCTATCATCTATCTATCTATCATCTATCTATTATCTATCTATCTATCTATCTATCTATCTACTATCTATCTATCTATTATCTATCTATCTATCTATCTATCTATCTATCTATCTCAGTAATCACTTATGAGACAGCATTGGAAGAGGGATTCCCCATCATGCAATTCACACATACGAACTGTTTACCATTCCAGTTACTGCAAAACTGCACCCCCAGTTTATGGTAATAGGACACTTGATTGACAGTTTGAAATGTAAGATGTTTCAGACTGGATATCTAAAAAAATAGTGGACAGATCAACAAGTAAATGTTACATGATAGTTGGGAAGAATTATAGTTTCCAGTAACGGGCAATTTTTTTCAGTATAGATAC
>CM033470.1:4499603-4549603 GCA_019447015.1 Hymenochirus boettgeri
AAAACGCAATCCTGATGTAAAATAACATTACCCAACAACCAGAGTCATTAATAATCCCCATTCCCTGTACAATATTTAATTGGCTGCTGTCTTCATTGGTGGGATTATTTTAATTGGCTGACTATGTAATTCCGTCCTGGTTGGCAGCTAGTTTAACTCTCTGACTGTTACGTGCTCTGTGCTGCTGAGAGTAGTAACACAGACCTGTCAAGTGTTGTACATTTTAGATGGTTTGGCCAACAATCACTTTTCATAGAAACTAGGAAAACGCTTCTGCATTAAAGGCAAAGTAAACATTGCTTTGACTCTCTCATTTCTAGTAGGCTAGCCCTACTACAAACGCACAAATCGCGCATGCAATCGTGATCGTTATCACACACGCGTTTGTGAGCGTCATTCTTGTCCGTTTTCTGTTTGCGCGTGCGTTATGCGCATGCAATTTTGCCATTTTCCGTTATGGCAACGCATGCGTTAACGCACCAAAAATGGTGAACACATGCGATATGAAAACGGAAACGGATGCGCAATCGCATGCGCATGGAAATCGCGGGGATTTTTGCGTTCCCGCGATTTCCATTATAACCAAATCGCATGCGCTTTTTGCGGACGCAAAACGCATGTGCAAACGCTTAAAAAACGCGTAAGTGGGGCCTACCCTGAATAAAAGAATATGTTATCTTTAGTTTGTGGTCTAGGGTTGTGAAGTACGATATCTCTGTGTTAATATGGTGACTTATTGGCTCGTTGCAATTCATTTTTGACTTGATAAACCTTAACGTTTGCTCCAAGGGGCAACAGGGAAACTTTGAATTCATCTCTAGTTCTGTGCCCATGACACAATTTCTAATATATAGTTATGGAATCCCTCACTGACAACACTGTTTACAACCACACAGGAGGTTCAATAAAAGTTCTTATCGCTTAAAATGGTGCTAATTTTACCCCAACCAATCAGATATTATTTAACTTTTGAAAGCTAACATCTGATTGTTTGGGGCTAAATTAGCACCATTTTTAACGATAAGAACTTTATTGAATCTCCCTGACAGAGTCCAGAGCGTCCAATCAAACTCTTTACATTTATTGTATAGATAATCTGGCTACACATCGATTTTGATCACAATAATGTGATATTCTTTTTACTACCACAAGGGGCAGTGTTCCTTATCTTGCTTTAAGCCACAGTGCCATCCTGTTTTTCATGGACTTTTTACAGCATTCCTGTTTCCCCCCCCTTCAATCATTTTTGGGAAAAGATGAAGGTGACGAGAGCGTGAGAGATAATTCTACAACAGCCTCAGTATAGTTTAAGGAGAGTCGGCATTTGCCGAGAGCTCGGTCCTTGCCAACTCCCTACGCCGGTGCCTGGATTTAGGTGCCCTGAGTTCTGTGTGGAGGACGGAGATAATGAGGCTGAATTTACACGGGCTCTTGCCTGAATTGCGCACAGCAGATAACAAGAGAGCAACTCAAATAGCCTGACAGATTTGGGCTCCCACGCTGTTTAATCTCCTTATGCTGCAGGGAAAGGAAGCCAACGGTGTGGAACTGGCCGTCCAGGCGAGTGAAGGTTTTAGCCAACTGGTCAAGCTGTGCTGGCGCTTCTCTTCTTTTCGCCGGCTAAAAATAATAATGCTTTTGTTGCAGGTTGGCATGATTATTACAATCCATTTCCACTGTTGTCTTCTCAGTAATCCCCAGGGCAGCAATCAGAGGTATTGCTACCTACCGCAATCAGGTTCTTATTTGACTGTGGTGGCTATGGGCCCAGAATGTACCTATATGGGAGCAAAAAATTCTAATGGCGCCCCGCGAACCGCATTCCTTCTGTGACAACACTGGGGAGAAATGGTGGCATAAGAAATGAGGTGATGCAAGAATGAAAACCCCAACAACCAACAAAGTTAGGTATATCATTTTACAGTTTCCCTCTCTAATGGGGGAATCAAACTGAGATTGTCTGGGTCAGTAACTTAGAAAGGAGGAGGATTTAGAAGTGATTGGGGCCTGGCTTGTAAATGTCAACATCTTGGAACTGGATTGGTTCAAGAGAGGTGTCAGGAGGCCATTTAAGTAAAAATAAAGAAACCAAGCCTGATAGAGGTGTGTGTGTGTGCACAGGTGGAGGTGGCAACCTTGGTAATTTCAATACACCTCTAATAACAATGCAATCAACACTTGCGTTCAGGAGGTCCAACACCTGGCTGTTATATGCTAATTGGGAATTATTGCCCACAGTCATTCTGAATTGAGAGATCCAGTCGGATGACTAACGAAACGTCTTCAAGAACTAAACTTCAAGTTCATTTGATCTAATTGAATACAACAGAATATCCCATGACCTGGATGATTGAATATAACATTATAACCATGACCAGGATGGATGAATATTACAGATATACCGTGACCTGATGAATGAATATTACAGATATACCATGACCTGGATGGATAAATTACAGATATACCGTGACCTGGATGGATGAATATTACAGATAACCGTGACCTGGATGGATGAATATTACAGATATACCATGACCTGGATGGATGAATATTACAGATATACCATGACCTGGATGAATGAATATTACAGATTAACCGTGACCTGGATGGATGCATATTACAGATATACCATGACCTGGATGATGAATATTACAGTATACCGTAACCTGGATGAATGAATATATACAGATATACGTAACCTGGATGGATGAAATATTACAGATATACCATGACCTGGATGGTGAAATTACAGAATACCGTGACCTGGATGGATGAATATTACAGATATACCATGACCTGATGGATGAATATTACAGATATACAATGACCTGGATAATGAATATTACAGATATACCATGACCTGGATGAATGAATATTACAGATATACCATTACCTGGATGAATGAATATTACAGATATACCGTGACCTGGAGATGAATATTACAGATATACCGTGACCTGGATGAATAATATTACAGATATACCATGACCTGGTGAATGAATATTACAGATATACCGTGACCTGATGGATGAATATTACAGATATACCGTGACCTTGAATGAATTTACAGATATACCGTGACCTGGATGATGATATTACAGATATACCGTGACCTGAAATGAAATTCAGATATACCGTGACCTGATGAATGAATTTACAGATATACCCATGACCTGGATGAATGAATATTACAGATATAACCGTGAACTGGATGAATGAATATTACAGATATACCATACCTGGATGGATGAGAACCTTGACAAACAATGTGTCTGCTATAAATTATGTTATTTTGTAAGTAAATATGAAGACCTAACGTTGTCTCCTCTCCCCCCTGCTCCGTGGCTCTATTTCAAGGCTATTTGCAGATAAAGGAGACTTTTGATGTAACGAAAACCAAATAATAATATTAATGTATTAAAAACAGAATATTACATTTCTAACACGTCAGACATTTATTTACATTGCCCTGAGGTTTCTCGCCCACGCTGGGTAAGGCTTCAGACATTATAAATCCGAGCGGTTTAATTACGCAGCCTTTCATACTGGCCGTGTTTCCACGTGTACAACATATCTTCACATGTTTATTGCTTTTCATTTTTAATTAAATTTACACATTGGATGCGCTTTACTTTATACGTTCAACCGTGCGGCAAAACAGAAATCTGTGGAGGGAATGTTAACGAGAAAGCAAGAGCAAAGAAAGTGCAGCAACCGTGTGGCCTGCCTCATAGAATGACACTGATTTAAAATGTTAGAGGCCCAATATTTGCTTTGTCACAGGATGAAGGAGACACCACATTTGTTCAGTTTTTCCAGTGATGCTGCCCCCTTTAATTAAAGGCAAGTGACTCAGTGAGATGTACCAGGCTGAGACACCCTGCAGAATTAAAGTCTGGGGGCTTTCTTTCTTCCTTTTGCAAACTTTTTTTCTTCCAAAGCCCTGAATGGGATCTTGTGTGTTAGTGAATGAACTGCCCCCCCCCCAGATAAACAAAGCCCCGATTCAGTCCTGGGGTCTGTGGATGTGAGAACTCAAAGGCGCCTTTTGTTAATATTCTCTCAGCCCTCCACAAACACAAATGCTCCCCATCAATAGAGGAGATGGGGTGCGAGTAATCGGCAGTAACATCGCCATTTATATTCCCAGAACATGGAAACTTACTGATCTACAACAGACCACAGCTGAAAGTTATATGGGGGCGTGCACCAATCACTCCCACAATTCACTGCAAGAAACATGGCAGAGTCCAATGATTATATACACACCGAGCCTGCCAGACTCTAAGGGGGTTATGTGCTGTGTCAAGCAACAGAAACACAGGACTGTAACAGGAAGAAATTGTTCCAATGCAGATCCTAGGGAATGTAAATGCACATTTCCCTTTAATAAAACCACCATTTCTCCTTTAATAAAACAACATTTCCCTTAATAAAACCATCATTCCTTAATAATACCATATTCCCTTTAATAAAACCACATTCCTTTTCCCTTAATAAATCACCATTTCCCTTTAATAAAACCAACATTTACCTTTAAAAACTACCATTTCCCTTTAATAAACCAACATTTCCCTTTAATAAAACTAACATTTTCCTTTAATAAAACCAACATTCCCTTTATAATTCCAATATTTCCCTTATAAAACCAACTTCCCTTTCCTTAATAAAACCAACCACCTTCCCTTTAATAAACCAACATTTCCCTTTAATAAAACCAACATTTCCCTTTAATAAAACTAACATTTTCCTTTAATAAAACCAACATTTCCTTTTCCCTTTAAGAAAACCAACATTTCCCTTTAATAAAACCAACATTTCCTTTTCCCTTTAATAAAACTAACATTTCCCTTTAATAAAACCAACATTTCCCTTTAATAAAACTAACATTTTCCTTTAATAAAACCAACATTCCCTTTAATAATACCAAATTTTCCCTTTTATAAAACCACCATATACCTTTAATAAAACAAACATTTCCTTTTAATAAAACCAACATTTCCTTTTCCCTTTAATAAAACCAACATTTCCCTTTAACAAAAAACCCAATTTTCCCTTTCCCTTTGAAAAACCAACCTTTTCCTTAATAAAACCAACATTTCCCTTTAATGAAACCCAAATTTCCTTTTCCCTTTAAAAAAAAACAATGTTTTCCCTTTAATAAATGAAAATTTCCCTTTAATAAAACAAATGTTTCTCTTTAATAGGCTTCTCCTGCACAGTGCCGCCAGCGAGCACAGCCTCAGACTCCCTCAGTGTGTGAGGGAGATAGGAAGTCCCTCCTCCTCTCTGCTGTGTGAAGTCCTGACAGACAAGATAAGGGGGGGTCTGAGTAACCCACAGCACCCGCAAGTAGGCGGCACTTAGACACCGGCGAGTGGGTGAGGCTTAGACACCTGCAAGTGGGTGGGGCCATGGCACCAGCGAGTGGGTGGGACCACATGGGGCTGTAAGATAATGGGCCATGGGGGGCCTGCAACTGGGAGGGACCATGGGGTCCATGAGTGGGAAGACCAGGGGGCTGCAAAGGGGAAGAGGAGACACAGGGCAGATTGACTGACATTGTTTCAGAGCAGGAAGCAGAAGTGCAGGGACCTGGTGAAAGAATTATAGTTTCCAGTAACGGGCAATTTTTTTCAGTATAGATACCCCTTAAGAGAGAATGCCCCACAGGTTAGTATCCCATATCCAAAAAACAAATGATCTATCTATCTATCTATCTATCTATCTATCTATCTATCTGTCTGTCTGTCTGTCTGTCTATTATCTATCTATCTATTATCTATCTATCTATCTATCTATCTATCTATCTATCTATCTATCTATTATCTATCTATCTTTCTATCTATCTGTCTATCTGTCTATCTATCTATCTATCTATCTATTAGTTATCAATTATCTATCTATCTATCTATCTATCTATCTATCTGTCTGTCTGTCTGTCTGTCTGTCTGTCTGTCTGTCTATCTATCTATCTATCTATCTATCTATCTATCTATCTATCTACTGTCTGTCTGTCTGTCTATTATCTATCTATCTATCTATCAATTATCTATCTATCTATCTATCTATCTATCTATCTATCTATCTATCTATCTATCTATCTATCATCTATCTATCTATCTATTATCTATCTATCTATCTATCTATCTATCTAATCTATCTATCTATCTATTATCTATCTAATCTATCTATCTATCTATCTATCTATCTATCTATCTATTATCTATCTATCTATCTATCTATCTATCTATCTATTATCTATCTATCTATCTATCTATCTATCTATATCTATCTATTCTATCTATCTATCTATCTATCTATCTATCTATCTATCTATCTATCTATCTATCTATCTATCTCTCTATCTATCTATCTATCTATCTATCATCTATCTATCTATCTATCTTATCTATCTATCTATCTATCTATCTATCTATCTATCTATCTATCTATCTATCTATCTATCTATCTATCTATCTATCTATCTATCTATCTATCTATCTATCTACTACTATCTATCATCTATCTATCTATCTATCTATCTATCTATCTATCTATCTATCTATCTATCTATCTATCTATTGTATCATCTATCTATCTGATCTATCTATCTATCTATCTATCTAATCTATCTATCTATCTATCTATCTACTCTATCTATCTATCTACTATCTATCTATCTATCTACTATCTATCTATCTATCTATTCTATCTATCTATCTATCTATCTCTACTATCTATCTATCTATCTATCATCTAAAAAAAAAATCTATCTATAAAGAATAAAATAAATAAAAAACTTCTAAAACTAACTAAAAATTCTAACACATATCCTACTAAAAAATCTTATCACATCTATCTATCTATCTATCTATCTATCTATCTATCTATCTATCTATCTATCTATCTATCATCTATCTATCTATCTATCTATCTATCTATCTATTATCTATCTATCTATTATCTATCTATTATCTATCTGTTGACTTGGCACATTCCCTTTAACAGGGTCTGGGTTTACAGGTGCACAAACCATCAACAGACACAAAGTGTGTATCATTAGTTGCGCATTGCACAATTTGCTGCCCTCCAGACCAGTGTTCCCCTCTAAGCTGGGCGCGTACACAACTCTGCTGGCCTGGGCACACAGGTTAAAGTGGTGCACGCACAAAAATCTTTTGGAAAATAAGTGCTGCGGTATGTAACGCACACAATTTCATTTTGTAGGCGCACACAGAATTTATATCTGCGCACACATACAATTTCCAATTAGAGGGAACATACGGACCTTCCTGTCCTGCACAATCCCCTCTATCGTGATCCCAGCCCCCACCAAGCACAGAACCAATCTGTAAATAATCACATTTACTCTCTGTTCCCCATCGCTCTTGTGGGCTGGTTATAAACTCCTAAAGAACCGAAACATTTCTTTATGTGTAATTGGCAGGTTCCAAATGGAAAGTAATGGAGCACAAACAATTTCCTCGCTGGCGTATGTTTATATTAATGGTTTTCCTGTCGCTGCATGGATTGTGTAACAACGCTGGATTGTTAAGATGTATCCATTTTCTACGCCTGCCTGCCCACACAATAGACTCTGATCCTACCAGTCCCCTCCTGGGTTTCATACGTCCGCCTTCTGACACCCTATTGTTTAATGCATGTAAACCAAGTTGGGTCTTCGAGGCTGAATTAATGATGGAGTTATGTAGTCAGTATTGGGCCATACAGTAGCGGTAAAGCTTAAGGTGAGGTGGTCTTAAAGGAGCCCCTCCATATGTAAAATGTAGTGACACCTTCATATAACAAAACGCAATCCTGATGTAAAATAACATTACCCAACAACCAGAGTCATTAATAAATCCCCATTCCCTGTACAATATTTAATTGGCTGCTGTCTTCATTGGTGGGATTATTTTAATTGGCTGACTATGTAATTCCGTCCTGGTTGGCAGCTAGTTTAACTCTCTGACTGTTACGTGCTCTGTGCTGCTGAGAGTAGTAACACAGACCTGTCAAGTGTTGTACATTTTAGATGGTTTGGCCAACAATCACTTTTCATAGAAACTAGGAAAACGCTTCTGCATTAAAGGCAAAGTAAACATTGCTTTGACTCTCTCATTTCTAGTAGGCTAGGCCCTACTACAACGCACTAAATCGCGCATGCAATCGTGATCGTTATCACACGCGGTTGTGAGCGTCATTCTTGTCCGTTTTCTGTTTGCGCGTGCGTTATGCGCATGCAATTTTGCCATTTTCCGTTATGGCAACGCATGCGTTAACGCACCAAAAATGGTGAACACATGCGATATGAAAACGGAAACGGATGCGCAATCGCATGCGCATGGGAAATCGCGGGGATTTTTGCGTTCCCGCGATTTCCATTATAACCAAATCGCATGCGCTTTTGCGGACGCAAAACGCATGTGCAAACGCTTAAAAAACGCGTAAGTGGGGCCTAGCCCTGAATAAAAGAATATGTTATCTTTAGTTTGTGGTCTAGGGTTGTGAAGTACGATATCTCTGTGTTAATATGGTGACTTATTGGCTCGTTGCAATTCATTTTTGACTTGATAAACCTTAACGTTTGCTCCAAGGGGCAACAGGGAAACTTTGAATTCATCTCTAGTTCTGTGCCCATGACACAATTTCTAATATATAGTTATGGAATCCCTACTGACAACACTGTTTACAAACACACAGGGAGGTTCAATAAAAGTTCTTATCGCTTAAAATGGTGCTAATTTTACCCCAACCAATCAGATATTATTTAACTTTTGAAAGCTAACATCTGATTGGTTGGGGCTAAATTAGCACCATTTTTAACGATAAGAACTTTTATTGAATCTCCCTGACAGAGTCCAGAGCGTCCAATCAAACTCTTTACATTTATTGTATAGATAATCTGGCTACACATCGATTTTGATCACAATAATGTGATATTCTTTTTACTACCACAAGGGGCAGTGTTCCTTATCTTGCTTTAAAGCCACAGTGCCATCCTGTTTTTCATGGACTTTTTACAGCATTCCTGTTTCCCCCCTTCAATCATTTTGGGAATAAGATGAAGGTGACGATGAGCGTGAGAGATAATTCTACAAGCCTCAGTATAGTTTAAGGAGAGTCGGCATTTGCCGAGAGCTCGGTCCTTGCCAACTCCCTACGCCGGTGCCTGGATTTAGGTGCCCTGAGTTCTGTGTGGAGGACGGAGATAATGAGGCTGAATATTACACGGGCTCTTGCCTGAAGTGCGCACAGCAGATAACAAGAGAGCAACTCAAATAGCCTGACAGATGTGGGCTCCCACGCTGTTTAATCTCCTTATGCTGCAGGGAAGAGGAAGCCAACGGTGTGGAACTGGCCGTCCAGGCGAGTGAAGGGTTAGCCAACTGGTCAAGCTGTGCTGGCGCTTCTCTTCCTTTCGCCTGCTAAAAATAATAATAGCTTTTGTTGCAGGTTGGCATGATTATTACAATCCATTTCCACTGTGTCTTCTGCAGTAATCCCCAGGGCAGCAATCAGGAGGTATTGCTACCGCAATCAGGTTCTTATTTGACTGTGGTGGCTATGGGCCCAGAATGTACCTTATATGGGAGCAAGAAAATTCTAATGGCAGCCCCGCGAACCGCATTCCTTCTGTGACAACACTGGGGAGAAATGGTGGCATAAGAAAATGAGGTGATGCAAGAAATGAAAACCCCAACAACCAACAAAGTTAGGTATATCATTTTACAGTTTCCCTCTCTAATGGGGGAATCAAACTGAGATTGTCTGGGTCAGTAACTTAGAAAGGAGGAGGAGTTAGAAGTGATTGGGGGCCTGGCTTGTAATGTCAACATCTTGGAACTGGATTGGTTCAAGAGAGGTGTCAAGGAGGCCATTTAAGTAAAAATAAAGAAACCAAGCCTGAATAGAGGTGTGTGTGTGTGCACAGGTGGAGGTGGCAACCTTGGTAATTTCAATAACACCTCTTAATAACAATGCAATCAACACTTTGCGTTCAGGAGGTCCCTAACACCTGGCTGTTATATGCTAATTGGGAATTATTGCCCACAGTCATTCTGAATTGAGAGATCCAGTCGGATGACTAACGAAACGTCTTCAAGAACTAAACTTCAAGTTCATTTGATCTAATTGAATACAACAGATATACCATGACCTGGATGATTGAATATAACATATATACCATGACCAGGATGGATGAATATTACAGATATACCGTGACCTGGATGAATGAATATTACAGATATACCATGACCTGGATGGATGAATATTACAGATATACCGTGACCTGGATGGATGAATATTACAGATATACCTGACCTGATGAATGAATATTCCAGATATACCCTACCTGGATGATGATATACATATAACCATTGACCTGGATGATGAATATTACAGATATACCGACCTGATGAATGAATATTACAGATATACCGTAACCTGGATGGATGAATATTCAGATATCCCATGACCTGGATGGATGAATATACAGATATACCGTGACCTGGATGATGAATATTACAGATATCCAGTGACCTGGATGGATGAATATTACAGATATACAATGACCTGGATGAATGAATATTACAGATATACCATGACCTGGATGAATGAATATTACAGATATACCGTGACCTGGATGGATGAATATTACAGATATACCGTGACCTGAATGAATGAATATTACAGATATACCGTGACCTGGATGAATGAATATTACAGATATACCATGACCTGGATGAATGAATATTACAGATATACCGTGAACTGGATGAATGAATATTACAGATATACCATGACCTGGATGGATGAGAACCTTGACAAACAATGTGTCTGCTATAAATTATGTTATTTGTAAGTAAATATGAAAGACCGTAACGTTGTCTCCTCTCCCTGCTCCGTGGCTCTATTTCAAGGCTATTTGGCAGATAAAGGAGACTTTTGATGTAACGAAAACCAAATAATAATATTAATGTATTAAAAACAGAATATTACATTTCTAACACGTCAGACATTTATTTACATTGCCCTGAGGGTTTCTACGCCCACCGCTGGGTAAGAGGCGTCAGACATTATAAATCCGAGCGGTTTAATTACGCAGCCTTTCATACTGGGCCGTGTTTCCACGTGTACAACATATCTTCACATGTTTATTGCTTTTCATTTTCAATTAAATTTACACATTGGATGCGCTTTACTTTATACGTTCAACCGTGCGGCAAAACAGAAATCTGTGGATGGAATGTTAACGAGAAAGACAAGAGCCAAGAAAGATGCAGCAACCGTGTGGCCTGCCTCATAGAATGACACTGATTTAAAATGTTAGAGGCCCAATATTTGCTTTGTCACAGGATGAAGGAGACACCACATTTGTTCAGTTTTTCCAGTGATGCTGCCCCTTTAATTAAAGGGCACAGTGACTCAGTGAGATGTACCAGGCTGAGACACCCTGCAGAATTAAAGTCTGGGGGCGTCTTTCTTCCTTTTGCAACTTTTCTTTCTTCCAAAGCCCTGAATGGGATCTTGTGTGTTAGTGAATGAACTGCCCCCCCCCCCCAGATAAACAAAGCCGCGATTCAGTCCTGGGGTCTGTGTGATGTGAGAACTCAAAGGCGCCTTTTGTTAATATTTCTCAGCCCTCCACAAACACAAATGCTCCCCATCAATAGAGGAGATGGGGTGCGAGTAATCGGCAGTAACATCGCCATTTATATTCCCAGAACATGGAAACTTACTGATCTTACAACAGACACAGCTGAAAGTTATATGGGGGCGTGCACCCAATCAACTCCCACAATTCACTGCAAGAAAACATGGCAGAGTCCAATGATTATATACACAGCCAGTGCCAGACTCTAAGGGGGTTATGTGCTGTAGTCAAGCAACAGAAACACAGGACTGTAACAGGAAGAAATTGTTCCAATGCAGATCCTAGGGAATGTAAATGCACATTTCCCTTTAATAAAACCACCATTTCCCTTTAATAAAACCAACATTTCCCTTTAATAAAACCATCATTCCCTTTAATAATACCAATATTCCCTTTAATAAAACCAACATTCCCTTTTCCCTTTAATAAAATCACCATTTCCCTTTAATAAAACCAACATTTACCTTTAATAAAACTACCATTTCCCTTTAATAAAACCAACATTTCCCTTTAATAAAACTAACATTTTCCTTTAATAAAACCAACATTCCCTTTAATAATACCAATATTTCCCTTTTATAAAACCACCATATACCTTTAATAAAACAAACATTTCCTTTTAATAAAACCAACATTTCCTTTTCCCTTTAATAAAACCAACATTTCCCTTTAACAAAAACCCAAATTTCCCTTTCCCTTTGATAAAACCAACCTTTTCCTTTAATAAAACCAACATTTCCCTTTAATGAAACCCAAATTTCCTTTTCCCTTTAAAAAAAACAATGTTTCCCTTTAATAAAATGAAAATTTCCCTTTAATAAAACAAATGTTTCTCTTTAATAGGCTTCTCCTGCACAGTGCCGCCAGCGAGCACAGCCTCAGACTCCCTCAGTGTGTGAGGGAGATAGGAAGTCCCTCCTCCTCTCTGCTGTGTGAAGTCCTGACAGACAAGATAAGGGGGGGTCTGAGTAACCCACAGCACCCGCAAGTAGGCGGCACTTAGACACCGGCGAGTGGGTGAGGCTTAGACACCTGCAAGTGGGTGGGGCCATGGCACCAGCGAGTGGGTGGGACCACATGGGGCTGTAAGATAATGGGCCATGGGGGGCCTGCAACTGGAGGGACCATGGGGTCCATGAGTGGGAGAGACCAGGGGGGCTGCAAAGGGGAAGAGGAGACACAGGGCAGATTGACTGACATTGTTTCAGAGCAGGAAGCAGGAAGTGCAGGGGACCTGGTGATGCTGCTGCCATATCACACACAAAAATGTAAAAAAACTTTGCAAAATAAACAATGGAAATAAATTGCAAAAATTCTCAGGGGAGCAATTCCTATCAATTTACCTCAATTTACCTAAAGTCATTTTTGGACCACAGTTCCCCTTTAATGTAACTTATATAAAGGGAATGTAGGAGACCATGAGAGCTGTCCCCGAGTTATTGGAAATCTGTACTGAGTCTCTCATGTGCAGCCCTCATACAAAATATACTTACCTACCCCACCCCCAAGACTGCAACACTTGCTCACCTCCATCTTTCTTTATCTTCCTGGTAGCAGCAGCCAATCATGGTCGTGAAAGTTCGTGTCACCACCAATCACTGACTGACTGACTGACTTAAGCTGGGCGGCCGAGGGAAATTTTCAGGCATTTCAGAACAATCGTCGGCCTTGCTGCTCTCGGATATTTGTTTGTGGACTGACAAATTAGAAAGTAATCTTGGTCGCTTTGGAGGTGGGGAAGAATTTTTAAAGAATGCTGGGAAAAATACACAGGCAGATAAAAAAAAACAGAAATGTGTGCAGCCTAGATTGGGTTTGGTCCATTTGGTCTGACGTTGCGGGTTGCGGTATGGCAGCTTCTATGCAAACAAATGCAAAAAAATATGCAGCCTGCTTTCATTTTATAACCAGGGTAGATTCTGTATCTGTCTATTGATGGATCTGTCCCCTGTGTGTATTTTACATCAGGTGTTAATGCTTCATCAGCAACTTATTCCCCAAATCAATGTCTATTGACAGGGAATCATGGACGACGACACAATGACAATAGAGGGAATGTTAATGACATTCTCCATTTAACAGCCATTCGACGCTGTCAGAAATTGCCGCGATTTTCACCTTCAAACAAACCATAGCCCCATTGAGAATAATCGGTGTTTATTATTTCTATCAATTACATCCTCACTAGCAGTAATGATAAATGGCAGTGATGGATGTTATTCTAAGATGGTCAATAAAATACCTTACTGGAACGATACAGGGGGTTCTCTGAATATAAGGGAGTGGCTAACAATAAGAGGGAGTGGCTAACAATAAGAGGGAGTTGCTAACAATAAGAGGGAGTGGCTAACAATAAGAGGATGTGGCTAACAATAAGAGGGAGTGGCTAACAATAAGAGGGCGTGGCTGTGCACATTCCTTATCTGCATAGGTGTGTATGGATGAGAGCTGCCATATTGCATTACTCCCAACATCAATCCCACTATGTCCAAAAATATTACTGCGATTTCTCGAGCGGGCTTCCCCTAACAGTGCGGATGTTACTGCGTTCAGTATGGCTGCTCAGAACCAATAAAGGAAAAACAAATAGCAAATAAATATATAAATAAATTAACAGGCCATACAATAAACTATCTGGGGCATTGTTCACCAATAGAACATGTCAGAGGACACGTGGACATCCCTTAAGACTTGAAGAAAAAAGGTTTAGGCTTCAAGTTGGGAAAGGGTTTTTCACTGTGAGAACGGTAAAGCACTGGATGAGTTTCTACAAACAAGGAATGTTACAAGTTACTGGTATTGATACATAAAGTAGAGTTGATCCAGGGAAATATACTATACTGTACTATACTGTACTGTACTATACTATACTGTACTATACTGTACTATACTGTACTGTACTATACTGTACTATACTGTACTATACGTAACTGTACTGTACTATACTATCCTATACTTTACTGTACTATACTATACTTAACTGTACTGTACTGTACTATACTATACTGTACTATACTGTACTATACTGTACTGTACTGTACTATACTATACGTAACTGTACTGTACTATACTGTACTATACTATACTATACTGTACTATACTATACTGTACTGTACTGTACTATACTATACGTAACTGTACTGTACTATACTGTACTATACTATACTATACTTATCCTTATAATTTACAGTAGGGGATATATTATCCCTTATAATACATAAGTGGTACCCAGAGTTCCCTGTATAACTCAGTTTGTGTCCTTGTACCTTTATATAGACACAGAACTCCTCAGTGACTTTTAATATCCTTATAATTTACAGTAGGGGATACATTATCCCTTATAATACATGAGTGGTACCCAGAGTTCCCTGTATAACTCAGTCTGTGTCCTTGTACCTTTATATAGACACAGAACTCCTCAGTGACTTCTTATCCTTATAATTTACAGTAGGGGATATATTATCCCTTATAATACATAAGTGGTACCCAGAGTTCCCTGTATAACTCAGTTTGTGTCCTTGTACCTTTATATAGACACAGAACTCCTCAGTGACTTTTAATATCCTTATAATTTACAGTAGGGGATACATTATCCCTTATAATACATGAGTGGTACCCAGAGTTCCCTGTATAACTCAGTCTGTGTCCTTGTACCTTTATATAGACACAGAACTCCTCAGTGACTTCTGTGTCACATGGTATAACTAAATCAGTGAAGGTAAAACACCCCTAGATATGGGAACATCCCATATAAACTACCTGTTACAGGTCTCGCCCACTTACCCATCATTCTATGTGAATGTGTCACATGGTATAACTAAATCAGTGAAGGTAAAACACCCCTAGATATGGGAACGTCCCATATAAACTACCTGTTCCAGGTCTTCGCCCAACCATTCCCATTCATCTATTGCAATGTTTCACATTTACTGAATCAGTGTAAGGTAAAACCCCCTAACTATGGGACTCCCATATAAACTACCTGTTACAGGTCTCGCCCACTTACCCATCATTCTATGTGAACGTGTCACATGGTATAACTGAATCAGTGAAGGTAAAACACGTCTAGATATATAAACAAACTTTTATTGTTAAACTTACAAACTACAATGTATCTGTTAGATACTTCACACAATTGGAATAAACGACGTGAGGTCGAATATGGTATTTAGAGTTGGTGTGTTAAAAGTTCCTTTCCTTTTTGGATACGCCATTGCAGTGTGTACAAGTCTCTGTTAACTAACTCAGCGTTGGTTTGGAAATCCTTGTCGCTGGGATGAATATTTTATAGCTTGTTCATTGGCTCGGTGGAACGATGAGCATTGGGCTCACTCTGGGAATCTGATAAACATTCAAATGAATTCAGAGGAACTTGGGGAAATGGTTTTATGGGTGAGAAAATCAATGCACGGTCACTGCAAAGGAACCATTAGTCTTGCAGATAGGTGTGAGTATGGCTCTTTAAATTTAATTAGCACATGGTATATAGATAGATATACACAGGGAGGTTATTATGTATCTGCACAGATGACATGTATCAGTGCACACAGCCAATCACAGCTCTGCTTTTGTTATCAGTGGGTATCACATGACCCCAATACACAGTCACACAGAATTGTGTGACTGTGTGTGTGTATCATAGTGTATGTGTGTCATATTGTATGAGTGTGTGTGCATCATAGTGTTTGTGTGTGTTTCATAGTGTGTGTGTGTGTGTGTGTGTGTGTGTGTGTGTGTGTGTGTGTGGTTATGTATCATAGTGTATGAGTATGTGTATCATAGTTTATGTGTGTGAGTGTCTATCATAGTGTGTGTGTGTGTGTGTGTGTGTGTGTGTATGTGTGTGTATCATAGTGTGTTTGTGTGTGTTTCATAGTGTATGTGTGTGTATCATAGTGTGTGTTTGTGTGTTTCATAGTGTTTGTGTGTGTGAGTATGTATCATAGTGTGTGTTTCATAATGTATGTGTGTGAGTGTGTATCATATTATGTGTGTATCATAGTGTGTGTGTTTCATGGTGTGTGTGTGTGTGTGTGTGTGTATCATAGTGTATGTGTGTGTCAGTGTGTACCATATTGTATGTGTTTGTATCTTAGTGTGTGTTTCACAGGGTGTGTGAGTGTGTATCATAGTGTGTGTATTTCATAGTGTGTGTGTTTGTATCATAGTGTGTGTGTGAGTGTGTATCATAGTGTATGTGTGTGTGTTTGTATGATAGTGTGTGTGTATGTGTGTGTGTATCATAGTGTGTGTGTGTGTGTGTGTGTGTGTGTATCATAGTGTATGTGTGTGTCAGTGTGTACCATATTGTATGTGTTTGTATCTTAGTGTGTGTATCATAGTGTGTGTGAGTGTGTATCATAGTGTATGTGTGTGTGAGTGTGTACCATCGTGTATGTGTGCGTGAGTGTGTATCATAGTGTATATATGTGTGTATCATAGTGTGTGAGTGTGCATATCATAGTGTGTGTGAGTGTGTATCATAGTGTATGTGTGCGTGATTGTAGATCATAGTGAATATATGTGTGTATCATAGTGTATGTGGGTGTGTATCATAGTGTATGTGTTTGTGAGTGTGTGTATCATAGTGTGAGTGTGCGTATCATAGTGTGTGTGTGTATCATAGTGTATGTGTGCGTGTGTGTACCATAGTGTATATATATGTGTTTATTATAGTGTGTGTGGGTGTGTATCATAGTGTATGTGTTTGTGAGTGTGTATATCATAGTGTGTGGGTGTGTATCATAGTGTGTGTGTTTGTGAGTATGTGTATCATAGTGTATGATGTGTTTTGTTAGTATGTGTATCCATAGTGTGTGGGTGTGTACATAGTGTATGTTTTTGTGAGTATGTGTATCATAGTG
Organism: Hymenochirus boettgeri; assembly: GCA_019447015.1. Lineage (NCBI taxonomy): Eukaryota > Metazoa > Chordata > Amphibia > Anura > Pipidae > Hymenochirus > Hymenochirus boettgeri. Next base: position 4,517,127 of record CM033470.1, read on the forward strand.
TGTGGGTGTGTATCATGTGTATTGTTTGTGTGTAATGTATATCATAAGTGTGTGTTGTGTGGTGGGTATATAGTGTGTGTGTTTTTGTGAGTTGTGTATCATAGTGTATGTTGTTGTGAGATGTATTTCGTGTGTGTGGTGTTTATCATATGGTATATGTGTTTGTGAGTATGTTTATCATAGTGTGTGGGGTGTGTGTATCATAGTGTATGTGTTTGTGAGTATGTGTATCATAGTGTGTGGTTGTGTATCATAGTGTTTGTGTTTGTGAGTATGTGTATCATAGTGTGTGTGTGTGTATCATAGTGTATGTGTTTGGTGATGTATGTTGTGGGTGTGTATCATAGTGATGTTGTGAAGTGTGTGATATCAATTGTGTGGGTGTGTATCATAGTGTATGTGTGTGTGAGTAATGTGTATCATAGTGGGGTTGTGTGGTATGTGTATCATAGTGATATGTGTTTGTGAGTATTGTGTGTATCATAATTTGTGTGTGTTGTGTATCTAGTGTATGTGTTTGGATGTTTATGTATGTGTCATCATAGTTGTGGTGTGTGTATCATGGGTATATTGTGAGTATGTGTCATCGTGTATGATGATGTGTATCATAGTGTGTGGGTGTAATTTTGTCTCTGTGTTGTTTCCTGCTGGGAATGTCCAGACACTGGTTAGTACATGATACTACATCCTAACAAATTTAAAGTAACAAAACATCAAAAGTAAAACAAAATAAACCAACCCTATATAGCTTAGGCCCAATAAACGAACACACGTTTAAAAAATGTGAGGATGGGATATTATGGGAAGATTTACATTATTACATGTCTCAGTGAAGTCTCCAAGTCCAAGGTTAGATGCAAAGAAAAGTTGCTGTTCACTGAGCTGTGACCAACCAGCAAAAGTAAAAACAAGACAATGATGTCTCAGCATCTCCTCCCAATGCTGTTTCATTGGCAGATCATCATGGTTATGGGAAAAGATTCGGCCTGTTTGCTTTCTGTACGTTTTTTCAAAGATTCAGGCAGTCACCTCTCTGTGCGAAATTGAAGAAATACTATGACTGAAATCAATATATCTGCCAATAACTTTACGTAGAAATGTGTAACAATCCATTTGATTGTTGGACACATCCTTATGCAGTCTTAGGCAGTAATGATTGCAATTGTCCATATCTACACACGCTGGGCAATTTTAGGCACCTAAATTTTCCTTGGAAAGCAAGAATGATCACCTTTGAATATTATAGTGCGGCGCACATTTACACACGAGCAGTACAGAGGGCGCTGTTGCTCAGTAACATAGTAAAGAGAAAGTTCCTAATTGAACGTTCAGTTTGAATGGAGAGGCTGAACCCACAATCAGGAAATTAATATATCGTGCAGCCAAGCTGGGTTGGGATCAGCCCACAAGAAGGAAAACAGCATCATAAATAAAAACAAACAGCAAATGAATCAACATCAAAGCCAGAAACTGTCATTATAAGCCGTGTCAACTCCCTTTGGAAATAACCCCTGTCTCTAATGGTTATTCTTTCATAATGTTATATCTAATGAGACACCAATTGTTATAATCACAAACATTATTTCCATGTATTTTTTTATATAGCGGAGAAAGAATTGTTTTATCACAAAATGATTTCTGTGTATTACATAGCAAACAATGCCAGTAATAATAATAATAATAATTACATTTAGAGTCGAGGTCTAGCACACGCTGCCTAGGGTCCATTTTTTCAATATAAACACAAAGCATTTTCCATTCTTACGTATGTTAATTATTCGGGTGAGTCATTGGCGTCTTCACGTCTCTCGGTGTCCTATAAAAAACAAATCCAAGTAAATTTGTAAATATTACAGAGCAAGGGGAATATATACGAGTCATTGGGTAATGATCGCTTTAATTAACCCGATATGTGCCCTGTTCCTGCCAGGAGAGATTGCGAACGGCCTTGCACTAAGTTGTTTAGCAAAACTCATAAAATACTAAAAAAAAAATCCAGTCCCATATATTATGCTGCGTCTCTGCTGGGCTCCCTGTGTGCGATTCTAACATACATTTCAGGAGGAGCTGAATGTACCAAAGAATTATGCTGCTGTTTAGAAGATTTAACTTTAATATCCTATGGGCGTTGCTTACCCCGAAGACGCAATCGTGCTGGGTAATCTCCCCGCGCAAATTTTAATGTTGCTAAATGTAAAAGTGTCGGTTGTGTGGGTGTTTTTGTAGAAACCCGCATAGCCGTCACAAAGATGGAGCGTTAACATTGTTGAAGTGGCGTACACCCCCCCGCCGCTCTCCGCGGCGAGGTGGTTTGCCTCCGGGCAGGTGCGACCACCCGCCGCGGGTTGGCCTGCCATCTCCGCTACAGGGCAGCTAGTACCAGCCGCTTTCGCCACCTCGAAGGTGGCGAAGCAAAATGGCCAATACTAGCAACGAAACAGTTACCGCCGCATTATAAATAGAAGCGGCGGTAACGGGTGGGTATCGGCGCGAAGAGTTAATGCCTCGTTAACTGTTCGCGGACGTTTCCCGACCTTTATTAAATTGTGTTAAACGCGATTTATGCGGAAAGGTCGGGGGGAAAACAGCCGCGAAAATAACAAGGCTTTATAAATATGCCCCTAGTATTTAAAGAGCAACCCCCACCTAATTAGAACAGGGCTTGTTTTCTAGACTAGTGAAGTAGCTAGACTTGTTGGAATTATGGGGTAGTCAAATTAAAAGGGAACTAAAGTCACCAGATAACATTGTCCCAATAAACAGCAAATTCTCAAAGATTCATCAAGCTGCATCACTCCTCTCTCTTTGCTGTGGCTGTTGATTGATACCTGTGGGTACTGGAATTAGCTCCCATAATTCCCTCTTTGTTTTGTGTTATAAAGTTTCGTAACACGTGCGATCGTGGATCGTGCCCGAACGTTTGTTTGGGTGATAATCGGCCGTCTATGGGCCCTTTATCAGCCGAAGCGGTCAGGGATCGTTGCACGACTGACCAGGCGGATCTTCGAACGACCGATAAAGGGCCCATACACAGGCTGATTATCGGCCAAAACAAACATGCAATTCCGTGTGCATTGCTTGGCAGTGTGGCCGTGCCCTTAAAGTTTATTTCCTATCCAGATCAAAAGCAGTAAAAGCAACAACAGTAAATTAGTTAGCAAGCGTGCGTATTTGAAAATGTAACCCATGTTTCTGAAAGTAGAGCATTAACCCACTAACCCAAAACTACCACAATTAATACCACAAAACAATATATATATATATATATATATATATATATATATATAATATATATATATAAATTTTGCATGTGTCATGAATTCATTCATTAAACCTCTTTAAAAGAGTTATTAGGGACTTTCATATTCGTGAGGAGTAGTGATGGACATAAAACCGAACTCAAACCTAGTTGGGCGAAACGATCTATTCTAACTAGTTCAGGTTCGAACTAGTTAATTTTTTGGACTTGACGGTATTTTCAATAATTATCGTAAATTCAATCATTATCGAATTTACGGGCCATTCGGTAACCCTAGAATGTATTGTTCGCTAACCCTCAAATGTATCTTTCATTTTCGGTTACCCTCCGAAGGTATTGTTCATTTTCGGTTACCCTCCAAGATGGTTCGTTTCGCTAACCCTAGAATTTATTGTTTGGTAACCCTCAAAAGTATTGTTCGCTAACCCTAGAATTGGCCGTAATCCTCGAATGTAGCTTAAGCAAACCTGACAATTGCCCGATCATAAAGTAAGAAGTGTTTAAACAGGTTTTGGTGACAGTGACGTGTTCCCCAGACCATTTCCCAGGTGCCACAGCCATTTACAGTAAGTTACCATTGTTATTTATCTGTAAAACCTCTAAACTTTTTGAACTATCCCTCCCCATTGACTTTAATGGGTCCGAAGTTCTCCTTATGCTCTAATTCAGGCCACTTTCATACAGACAGTATTGTAGGGATTTCTAAACGTTTCATCAATGATGACTGCTCCTAGACTGTCTGGTAACACCGGTCTTCTAGAGCGAAATTGTGCCTTGGGGGGCGTTGGAAGGGGAAGGTCAGCAATACCCTTTCTTCCCTTCCTTAAATAGTTTTTAAGTCCATGATTATAAATATTCAGGGATCTACCAGGCAGATTGCAATAATGACTTCTATATAATCGTAATCAGGCTTAATAAAAATTGTCCTTTAAAAGGTCAAACTGGCATTCAAATCTAAAATGAATGGCTGGATTTATTTGGAATAATGTTTAAACTTCGCCAGACATTGTCAAGGAAATTAAAGGGACAGTTCCCGGCAACAAAAAAAAAATATGGACATTGTAGGACTATGAATGTTTAAGTAATAATTAGCCATAAATGTGTATCTAAAGTTGCCTTTAAGTCACATGATTATCATGTCATTCACTCGTAGAACAGTCTTTTCTGGACATTGCCCGTGTACATACATTTACACCAGCATAAATATTGACTTTGAAGGTAGCAGAATCCCTGCATAGAGGAGACTGTGAGAAATACTGCCACTATTAATGTAGCAAGATACCACAGCAGATTGGATCTGGAACTATAAACCAGTAAAACACAGCCAGGTTATTATGATTTTTTTTTATTTATTTATTGTTCACGTTAACAAAATCTAGCAAACGGTTTGCAATGTTGTAAAATGTTCTCGTGACGTTCCTTCGATAATTCAGTCAGGTGGTCCGACATCCTCTTCGTATTTTCATCTGACTTGGCTGGAACTTCTAAATGACTTTGATTGTAAGCTCTCAGGCCAGGGACCTCATACCTCCTTAATTCTTATCACACTTGCTATACATTCTCTTTAAAGGCCAAGTCCACCCCTTAAATAAAAAAAATAGTATAATGATATAGCACCTCCCAACCCCTAAAACTGCAATCATTAGAAATATGAGAGATGTAAGACTAACCGGAAATGTTGCCTGATGTTCTGTTACCTCTTTTTCAGCTTCCAGGTTTTTCAGTATATAGCAGTGCGTCAGTCATGGATGTAACGGGATACCATAGCAAGAGACATGCACCAAGTTAGGAAAATGTCAAACTTAGAGGTCATAATGATATTCCCTTTTATATTAGCAGTTTATCGGTTAAAGGGCAAGTAAGGTCAAAACTAATTCTATGATCCTATACTATTCTAGCATTAGCTCCTCCCTTCTAGCATAGCTCCTCCCTTCTGCATTAGCTCCTCCCCAGTGGATTGAAGGGCAACCCTTTTAGCAAGCAAGCTATTGCATTATGTTCAGTTCCCCCTTTCTACAAGGATCTGACTTAAACTTAATTTACAGTTGCCCTTTATTTCACCTTTAAATCTAGAAACCATCTAGGGTTGGTCATCCTAATATAGAGGCAGGCGGTATGAGGGAGGTTCAGGGGACCCTCTGACGCTTATTACCAGGCATGGGGGGTTCCATGATTACTACTCAGATAAAATGCTACCCCCCACCTTCCCCAATCACCAGGGAGTCCTCAGCCCCCGTAAAGTTGACTTGTTAATGTTATCCTTTGAAAGGGCGAGAGCCGAGAGTATAAAAAGCTGCAAGGCAAAATAACGCTCATGGAGATTGGGAAATGAACTCACTGAAGCTTAACTTTGCCTTATTGCTTTTGGGCAGACGGCTGCCCTGCTGATTCCCTCTCATAGAAACCAACACAGCACCACATTAACCCTAGAGAAGGGAGAGAACACCATCCAAACAGAGAGGAAGTTACTGCACACACACTAACACTATGATACACACCCCACACACTATGATACACCATACTCACAAAATACATACACTATGATACACATACTCCACAAATACATTTACACTATGATACACATAATCACAAATAAATACACCATGATACACACCCACACACTATGATACACATACTCACAAATACATACACTATGATACCACCACCCACACACTATGATACACATACTCACAAACACATACACTATGATACACATACTCACAAATACATACACTATGATACACATACTCACAAATACATACACTATGATACCACATACTACACAATACTACACTATGATAAACACCCACACACTATGATACACTACTCACAAATACAGTACACTATGATACAACACACACAATATTACACATATCACAAATACAACCACTATGATACACACCCACACACTATGATACACATACTCACAAATACATACATATGATACACAACCCAACACTATGATACACATACTCACAATACATACCACTATGATACACACTCACCACACTATGATACACATACTCACAAACACATACACTATGATACACACCCACACACTATGATACACATACTCACAAACACACATGATCAAACTACTCACAAACACATACACTATGATACACACCCACACACTATGTAAAATACTCATAAATACATACACTATGATACACACCCACACACTATGATGCACATACTGACAAATACATACACTATGATACACAACCACACACTATGATACACATACTCACAAACACATACACTATGATACACAACCACACACTATGATACACATACTCACAAACACATACACTATGATACACAACCAACACTATGATACACATACTCACAAACAATACACTATGATACACACCCACAACACTATGATACACATACTCCACACACATACACTATGATACCACACCCACACACTATGATACAATCTCAAACACATACACTATGATACACACCCACACACTATGATACAATACTCACAAACACATACACTATGATACACCACCCACACACTATGATACACATACTCACAAACACATACACTATGATTACACAACACACACTATGATACACATACTCAAATACATACACTATGATACACACCCACACACATATAAACATACATACAAATACATAACACGATGTACAAACCACACAATATGATACACATAATAAAACACATAATTGTGAGTATGTGTGATCCATAGTGTGTGGGTGTGTACATAGTGTATGTGTTTGTGAGTATGTGTTATCATATGTGTGGTGTGTATCATATGTATGTATTTGTGGTAGTGTAATCATAGTGTGTGTGTGGGTGTGTATATGTGTATGTATTTGTGAGTATGTGTATCATAGTGTGTGGTTGTGTATCATAGTGTATGTGTTTGTGTGGTATGTGTATCATATGCATATGTAGTTTTGTGAGTATGTGTAATCATAGTGTGGTGGGTGTGTATCATAGGTATGTGTTTGTGAGTATGTTGTATCATAGTGTGTTTGTGTATCATAGTGTTGTAGTGTGAGTATGTGGTATCATAGTTCTGTGGTGTGTGTATCATAGTGTATGTCTTTGTGAGTATGTGTATCAATGTGTGTGGGGGTGTATCATAGTGTATGTATTTGTGAGTATGTGTATCATAGTGTATGTATTTGTGAGTATGTGTATCATAGTGTGTGGGTGTGTATCATAGTGTATGTATTTGTGAGTATGTGTATCATAGTGTATGTGGTTGTGAGATTGTATATCATAGTGTGTGGGTGTTATCATAGTGTATGTGTTTGTGCGAGGTATCATAGTGCCGTGATTGTGTTGTATATAGCGATGTGTTGTGAGTATGTTTCATAGTGTGGGTTGTATCATGTGTTTGTGTTTGTGATGTATGTAGTATCTCTAGTGTGTGGGGTGTGTATCATAGTTGTATGTGTTTGTGAGTATGGTGTTGTTGTGTATCATAGTGTTTGTGTGAGTGAGTGGTGTTCATAGTGTGTGGGTGTTGTATCATTGTGTATGTGTGTGCGTGATTGTGATATAGTAGTGTCGGTGGTGGTGTATCATAGTGTATGTGTTTGTGATATGGTATCTATTGTGTGGTTGTGTATCATAGGTGTGTGTTTGGTTATGTGTATCATGTGTGGTGTGATTAGTGTATGTTTTATGAAGTATGTGTTATCATAGTGTGGGGTGTGTATATGTGTATGTGTTTGTTGAGTAGTGTGTATCATAGTGTGTGGGTGTATCATAGTGTATGTTTGTGAGTATGTGTTTATCATAGTGTGGGTGTGTATAATAGTTGTGTATGTGTTGTGGTATGTGTATCATATTGTGTGGTTGTGTACAAGTGTATGTTTGTGATGTATGGTATCATAGTGTGTGGGTGTGTACATAGTGTATGTATTTGTGTATGGGACTATCATAGTGTTGTGGTTGTGTGGTACATAGTGTATGTATTTGTGAGTATGTGTACATAGTGTGTGGGGTGTGTCATCATATGATGTGTTTTGTGAGTATGTGTATCATAGTGTGTGGGTGTGTGATGCTATGAATGGTTTGTGAGTATGTGATACATAGTGGTGTGTGGTTGTGTATCATAGGTGTAGTGTGTGAGTATGTGTATCATAGTGTGTGGGTGTGTATCATAGTGTATGTGTTTGTGAGTATGTGTGTGGGTGTGTATCATAGTGTGTGTGTGAGTATGTGTATCATAGTGTGTGGGTGTGTACATAGTGTATGTGTGTTTGTGAGATGTGTATCATAGTGTGTTGTGTTGTATCATAGTGTGTGTGTTTGTGGTATGTGTATCATAGTGTGTGGTTGTGTATCATAGTGTATTGTTTTGGGGGATATGTGTATCATAGTGTGTGGGGTTGGGGATCTATGTTGTAGTAGATATGGGTTCTTGTTGTGAGTATGTGTATCATAGTGTGTGGTTGTGTATCATAGTGTATGTATTTGAGTTGTCAGAGCATATTTGTTTGTGGTATGTGTATCATAGTGGTGGGGTGTGTATCTAGTGTATGGGTGTGTGGGAGTATGTGTATCATAGTGTGTCGTGGTGTATCATAGTGTAGTATTTGTGGTATGTGTTTCATAGTGTGTGGGTGTGTATCATAGTGTATGTATTGTGAGTATGTGTATCCTAGTGGGTGGGTTGGTATTAATAGTGTATTATTGTGAGGATGTGTTACATAGGTGTGGGTGTGATCATAGTGTAGTGTATTGTGAGTATGTGATCATTATGTGTGTGGTATGTGATGTATTGAGTGCGTGTATTATATTGTTGTATGTAGTATGTGTATCCCATAGTGTATGTATTTTGTGGAGTATGTGATCATAGGTATGTATTTGTGAGTATGGTATCATAGTGTGGGTTTGTATCTAGTATGTATTTGGAGTATGGTATCATAGTGTGTGGGTGTGTATCATAGTGTATGTATTTGTGAGTATGTGTATCATAGTGTATGTATTTGTGAGTATGTGTATCATAGTGTATGTATTTGTGAGTATGTGTATCATAGTGTGTGGGTGTGTATCATAGTGTTAGTGTGTGTGCAGTAACTTCCTCTCTGTTTGGATGTGTTTCTCTCCCTTCTCTAGGGTTAATGTGGAGCTGTGTTGGTTCTATGAGAGGGAATCAGCAGGGCAGCCGTCTGCCCAAAAGCAATAAGGCAAAGTTAAGCTTCAGTGAGTTCATTTCCCAATCTCCATGAGCGTTATTTTGCCTTGCAGCTTTTTATACTCTCGGCTCTCGCCCTTTCAAAGGATAAACATTACAAGTCAACTTTACCGGGGGCTGAGGACTCCCTGGTGATTGGGGGAAGGTGGGGGGTAGCATTTTATCTGAGTAGTAATCATGGAACCCCCCATGCCTGGTAATGAAGCGTCAGAGGGTCCCCTGAACATCCCTCATACCGCCTGCCTCTATATTAGGGATGACCAACCCTAGATGGTTTCCTAGATTTAAAGGTGAAATAAAGGGCAACTGTAAATTAAGTTAAGTCAGATCCTTGTAGAAAGGGGGAACTGAACATAATGCAATAGCTGCTTGCTAAAAGGGTTGCCCTTCAATCCACATGGGGAGGAGCTAATGCTAGAAGGGAGGAGCTAATGCTAGAAGGGAGGAGCTAATGCTAGAAATAGTATAGGATCATAGAATTAGTTTTGACCTTTACTTGCCCTTTAACCGATTAAACTGCTAATATAAAAGGGAATATCATTATGACCTCTAAGTTTGACATTTTCCTAACTTGGGTGCATGTTCTCTTGCTATATAGGTATCCCGTTACATCCATGACTGACAGCTGCTATATACTGAAAAACCTGGAAGCTGAAAAAGAGGTAACAGAACATCAGGCAACATTTCCGGTTAGTCTTACATCTCTCATATTTCTAATGATTGCAGTTTTAGGGGTTGGGAGGTGCTATATCATTATACTATTTTTTATTTAAGGGGTGGACTTGGCCTTTAAAGAGAATGTATAGCAAGTGTGATAAGAATTAAGGAGGTATGAGGTCCCTGGCCTGAAGAGCTTACAATCAAAGTCATTTAGAAGTTCCAGCCAAGTCAGATGAAAATACGAAGAGGATGTCGGACCCACCTGACTGAATTATCGGAAGGAACGTCACGAGAACATTTTACAACATTGCAAACCGTTTGCTAGAATTTTGTTAACGTGAACAATAAAATAAATAAAAAAAAAAATCATAATAAACTCTGGCTGTGTTTATACTGGTTTATAGTTCCAGATCCAATCTGCTGTGGTATCTGCTACATTAATAGTGGCAGTATTTCTCACAGTCTCCTCTATGCAGGGATTCTGCTACCGTCAAAGTCAATATTTATGCTGGTGTAAAATGTATGTAACACGGGCAATGTCCAGAAAAGACTTGTCTACGAGTGAATGACATGATAATCATGTGACTTAAAGGCAACTTTAGATACACATTTATGGCTAATTATTACTTAAACATTTCATAGTCCTACAATGTCCATATTTTTTTTTTGTTGCCGGGAACTGTCCCTTTAATTTCCTTGACAATGTCTGGCGAAGTTTAAACATTATTCCAAAATAAATCCAAGCCATTCATTTTAGATTTGAATGCCAGTTTGACCTTTTAAAGGACAATGTTTTATTAGAGCCTGATTACGATTATATAAGAAGTCATTAGTGCAATCTGCCTGGTAGATCCCTGAATATTTATAATCATGGACATTAAACTAATTTAAGGGAAGGGAAGAAAGGGTATTGCTGAACTTCCCCTTCCAACGCCCCCCAAGGCACAATTTCGCTCTAGAAGACCGGTGTTACCAGACAGTCTAGGAGCAGTCATCATTGATGAAACGTTTAGAAATCCCTACAATACTGTCTGTATGAAAGTGGCCTGAATTAGAGCAATGAAGGAGAACTTCGGACCCATTAAAGTCAATGGGGAGGGATAGTTCAAAAAGTTTAGAGGTTTTACAGATAAACTAACAATGGTAACTTACTGTAAATGGCTGTGGCACCTGGGAAATGGTCTGGGGAACACGTCACTGTCACCAAAACCTGTTTAAACACTTCTTACTTTATGATCGGGCAATTGTCAGGTTTGCTTAAGCTACATTCGAGGATTACGGCCAATTCTAGGGTTAGCGAACAATACTTTTGAGGGTTACCAAACAATAAATTCTAGGGTTAGCGAAAACGAACCATACATTGGAGGGTAACCGAAAATGAACAATACCTTCGAGGGTAACCGAAAATGAAAGATACATTTGAGGGTTAGCGAACAATACATTCTAGGGTTAGCGAATGGCCCGTAAATTCGATAATGATTGAATTTACGATAATTATTGAAAATACCGTCGCAAGTCCGAAAAAATTAACTAGTTCGAACCTGAACTAGTTAGAATAGATCGAGTTCGCCCAAACTACGGTTTGAGTTCGGTTTTATGTCCATCACTACTCCTCACGAATATGAAAGTCCCTAATAACTCTTTTAAAGAGGTTTGAATGAATGAATTCTTACATGCAAAATTTAATATATATATATATATATATATATATCTTCTATATATATCTATATCTTAATTGTTTTGGTGTTTAATTGTGGGCATTTTTCGTGGGTTTAGTGGGTTAATGCTCTACTTTCAGAAACATGGGTTACATTTTCAAATACGCACGCTTGCTAACTAATTTACTGTTGTTGCTTTTTTACTGCTTTTGATGCTGGATAGGAAATAAACTTTAAGGGCACGGCCACACTGCAACGCAAATGCACACGGAATTGCATGTTTGTTTTGGCCGATAATCAGCCTGTGTATGGGCCCTTTATCGGTCGTTCGAAGATCCGCCTGGTCAGTCGTGCAACGATCCCTGACCGCTTCGGCTGATAAAGGGCCCATAGACAGGCCGATTATCACCCAAACAAACGTTCGGGCACGATCCACGATCGCACGTGTGTACGAAACTTTATAACACAAAACAAAGAGGTGAATTATGGGAGCTAATTCCAGTACCCACAGGTATCAATCAACAGCCACAGCAAAGAGAGAGGAGTGATGCAGCTTGATGAATCTTTGAGAATTTGCTGTTTATTGGGACAATGTTATCTGGTGACTTTAGTTCCCTTTTAATTTGACTACCCCATAATTCCAACAAGTCTAGCTACTTCACTAGTCTAGAAAAACAGCCCTGTTTCTAATTAGGGTGGGGTTGCTCTTTAAATACATAGGGGCATATTTATAAAGCCTTGTTAAGTTTTCGCGGCTGTTTTCCCCGACCTTTCCGCATAAATCGCGTTTAACACAATTTATAAATGTCGGGAAACGTCCGCGAACAGTTAACGAGGCATTAACTCTTCGCGCCGATACCCACCCGTTACCGCCGCTTCTATTTATAATGCGGCGGTAACTGTTTCGCATTGCTAGTATTGGCCATTTTGCTTCGCCACCTTCGAGGTGGCGAAAGCGGCTGGTACTAGCTGCCCTGTAGCGGAGATGGGCAGGCAACCCGCGGCGGGTGGTCGCACCTGCCCCGGGAGGCAAACCAACCTCGCCGCGGAGAGCGGCGGGGGGGTGTACGCCCACCGATTCAACAATGTTTAACGCTCCATCTTTGTGACGGCTATGCGGGTTTCTACAAAAGACACCCACACAACCGACACTTTTACATTTAGCAACATTAAAATTTGCGCGGGGAGACTTACCCAGCACGATTGCGTCTTCGGGGTAAGCAACGCCCATAGGATATTAAAGTTAAATCTTCTAAACAGCAGCAAATAATTCTTTGGTACATTCAGCTCCTCCTGAAATGTAATTGTTAGAAATCGCACACAGGGAGCCCAGCAGAGACGCAGCATAATATATGGGACATGGATTTTTTTTTTAGTATTTTATGAGTTTTGCTAAACAACTTAGTGCAAGGCCGTTCGCAATCTCTCCTGGCAGGAGACAAGGGCACATATCGGGTTTAATATTAAAGCGATCATTTACCCAATGAGCTCGTATATATTCCGCCTTGCTCTGTAATATTTACAAATTTACTTGGATTTGTTTTTTATAGGACACAGAGAGACGTGAAGACGCCAATGACTCACCCGAAATAATTAACATACGTAAGAATGGAAAATGCGTTGTGTTTATATTGAGAAAAATGGACCCTAGGCAGCGTGTGCTAGACCTCGACTCTAAATGTAATTATTATTATTATTATTACTGGGCATTGTTTGCTATGTAATACACAGAAATCATTTTGTGATAAAAACAATTCTTTCTCCGCTATATAAAAAAATACATGGAAATAATGTTTGTGATTATAACAATTGTGTCTCCATTAGATATAACATTATGAGAAGAATAAACCATTAGAGACAAGGGGGTTATTTCCAAAAGGGAGTTGCACGGCTTATAAATGACAGTTTCTGGCTTTGATGTTGATTCATTTGCTGTTTGTTTATTTATGATGCTGTTTCCTTCTTTGTGGGCTGATCCCAACCCAGCTTGGCTGCACTGATATATATTAATTTCCTGATTGTGGGTTCAGCCTCTCCATTCAAACTGAACGTTCAATTAGGAACTTTCTCTTTACTATGTTACTGAGCAACAGCGCCCTCTGTACTGCTCGTGTGTAAATGTGCGCCGCACTATAATATTCAAAGGTGATCATTCTTGCTTTCCAAGGAAAATTTAGGTGCCTAAAATTGCCCAGCGTGTGTAGATATGGACAATGCAATCATTACTGCCTAAGACTGCATAAGGATGTGTCCAACAATCAAATGGATTGTTACATCATTTCTACGTAAAGTTGATTGGCAGATATATTGATTTCAGTCATAGTATTTCTTCAATTTCTGCACAGAGAGGTGACTGCCTGAATCTTTGAAAAAACGTACAGAAAGCAAACAGGCCGAATCTTTTCCCATAACCAGATGATCTGCCAATGAAACAGCAGTTGGGAGGAGATGCTGATGACATCATTGTCTTGTTTTTACTTTTGCTGGTTGGTCACAGCTCAGTGAACAGCAACTTTTCTTTGCATCCTAACCTTGGACTTGGAGACTTCACTGAGACATGTAATAAATAGTAAATCTTCCCATAATATCCCATCCTCACATTTTTTAAACGTGTGTTCTGTTTATTGGGCCTAAGCTAATATAGGGTTGGTTTATTTTGTTTTACTTTTGATGTTTTGTTACTTTAAATTTGTTAGGATGTAGTATTCATGTACTAACCAGTGTCTGGGACATTCCCAGCAGGATAACAACACAGAGACAAAAGTTAAATCTAAAATAATCTAATGAATTGGAGTTAGATTCCCAGAGGATAAATTCCTGACTTAATAGTGCTGCCCAGCCGGAGGGGATACAGAATAGACGTGATACATTATTGGAACAAAAGGAAATGTTTTCAAAAAGAAACCGGTTGAGAATTACACACAGCGTGAAGATGTTCGGTAGCTCTGCTCTGCGGGCAGGGACATTTCTAGGCATAGGCAGAGCGCCCATTCTCCCTAGATGTCTGTACATTCAGCTGATTAGTTTGCAACATAAGTGTGAGGGAGGCTGAACTCTACTTGGATACAATGTTGCAAACAGAAGCAGCTGAAGGTTAAAGTAGGAAGTGGGAGGATGAGCTCAGCTAATAGTACTGAGGAGAACAGTATTAAATGCCAGGTGAAAGCTGCTGCAGACTTTATAACAGTGACCCTGTGACTAGCAGCCATGAGATCCCTATCCCTGCCTCTTTCTTCCTTCCACCCAACTCTCCAATTAGAACTTAGAGTAGGTGAGGAGTGAACAATTCAATGGAGGAGACATGGAAAGCAGATACATACTGTGTATCGTGTCAATGCAGGTACATACTGTATATCGTGTCAATGCCGGTACATACTGTATATCATGTCAATGCTGGTACATACTGTGTATCGTGTCAATGCAGGTACATACTGTATATCGTGTCAATGCTGGTACATACTGTATATCGTGCCAATGCTGGTACATACTGTATATCGTGTCAATGCTGGTACATACTGTATATCGTTTCAATGCTGGTACATACTGTATATCGTGTCAATGCTGGTACATACTGTATACGTGCAATGCTGCTAATACTGTTGTATCGTTCAATGCTGGTACAACTACATGTGTATCATGTTCAATGCTGGTACAACATCTGTGTATCGTGTCAATGCTGGTTCACCGCTGTGTATCGTGTCAATGCTGGTACCACTCGTGTATCGTGTCAATGCAGGTACCGCTGTTGTATCGTGCCAATGCTGGTACACGCTGTATAGTCGTGTCAATGCTGGACACGCTGTATATCGTGTCAATGCTGGTACACGCTGTATATCGTGTCAATGCAGTCACGCTGTTCTCGTGTCATGCTGGTACACCGCTGTATATCGTGTCAATGTGTCTGGTACACGCTGTAGCTGTATATCGTGTCAATCGGCTGGTACACGCTGTATATCGTGTCAATGCTGGTACACCGTCGTAATCTCGTGTCAATGCTGGTACACGCTTTATCGTGTCAATGCTGTACATACGCATATCGTGTTCATTTGGTACATACAGTATAATCGTGTCAGCTGGTACATACTTATATCATATTCGTGTCAATGCTGGTAACAATACTGTATATCGCATTTCCATGCTGGTAACATACTGTATATCGTGTCAATGCTGGTACATACTGTATCTCATGTCAATGCTGGTACATACTGTATATCGTGTCAATTGCTGTTACATAACTGTATATCGTGTCAATGCTGTACATACAGTGATATCGTGTCAATGCTGGTACATACGTATATCCATGCTTTATCGTTTCGTGTCAATGCTGGTACATACTGTATATCCAGTATATCGTGTCCAATGCTGGTACATACTGTATATCATGTCAATGCTGGTACAACTGTATATCGTGTCAATGCTGGACATACAGTATAATCGTGTTCAATGCTGGTACATACTGTATAATCCAGTATATCGTGTCAATGCTGGTACATACTGTATATCATGTCAATGCTGGTACATACTGTATATCGTGTCAATGCTGGTACATACAGTATATCGTGTCAATGCAGGTACACACTGTATATCGTGTCAATGCTGGTATTGGTACACACTGTATATCGTGTTAATGCTGGTACATACTGTGTATCATGTTAATGCACTGTATATCGTGTCAATGCTGGTACACACTGTATATCGTGTCAATGCTGGTACATACTGTATATCGTGTGTCAATGCTGGTACAATACTGTATATCGTGTCAATGCTGGTCACACTGTTATCGTGCAATGCTGGTACACGCTGTATATCGTGTCAATGCTGGTACACGCTGTATATCGTGTCAATGCTGGTACACATGTATATCGTGTCAATGCTGGTCCTACAGTATATCGTGTCAATCGGTAATACTTATATATCGTGTCATGCTGGTACATATGTATATCATGTCAATGCTGGTACATACTGTATATCACGTCAATGCTGGTACATACTGTATATCATGTCATTGCTGGTACATACTGTATATCGTGTCAATGCTGGTACATACTGTATATTGTGTCAATGCTGGTACATACTGTATATCGTGTCAATGCTGTACATTGATATCGTTTCATGTGTACATACTGTGACGTGTCATGCTGTACACTGTATACGTGTCATGCTGGTAATACTGTATATCATGTCAATGCTGGTACATCTGTAATATCGTGTCAATGCTGGTACATACTGTATATCGTGTCAATGCTGGTACACACTGTATTCATGGCAATGCTGGTCACTGTATATCGGTCAGCGGTACATACTGTATATCTGTCAATGCTGGTACATACTGTGATCAGTCAATGCTGGTACATACTGTAATTCGTGGTCAATGCTGGTACATACTGTATATCGTGTCAATGCTGGTACATACTGTATATCGTGTCAATGCTTGGTACATACTGTATATCGTGTCAAATGCGGTACATACTGTATATCGTGTCATGTGGAACTACTGTAGCGTGTCATGCTGGTACATACTTTAATCGTGTCAATGCTGGTACATACTGTATATCGTGTCAATGCTGGTACATTGTATATATGTCAATGCTGGTACATACTGTATATCGTGTCAATGCTGGTAACACTGTATTCGTGTCATGCTGGTACATATGTATATGTCAATGTGGTACAACTGTATATCGTGTCAATGCTGGTACTACTGTATATCGTGTCAATGGTGTACTACGTTATCGTGTCATGCTTAATCGTTATCGTGTCAATGCTGGTACACACTGTATATCATGTCAATGCTGGTACACACTGTATATCGTTCATGCTGTACATACTGTATATCTGTCATGCTGGTACTACTGTGTATCATGTCAATGCTGGTACATACTGTATATCGTGTCAATGCTGGTACAACTGTATATCGTGTCAATGCTGGTACATACTGTATTCTGAATGTGTCATACTTATCGTTCATGCTGGTACATCTGTATATCGTGTCAGCTGGTACATACTGTATATCGTGTCAAGGTGGTACATACTGTTATCGTTTCAATGCTGGTACATACTGTATATCGTGTCAATGCTGGTACATACTGTATATCATGTCAATGCGGTACATACTGTATATCGTGTCAATGCTGTACACACTGTATTATCCGTGTCAATGCTGGTACATACTGTATATCGTGTCATGCTGGTACACACACTGTATATCGTGTCAATGCTGGTACATACTGTATATCATGTCAATGCTGGTACATACTGTATATCGGTCAATGCTGGTACACACTGTATATGCATGCAATCTTGGTACATCACTTGTATATCGTGTCAATGCGGTACATCTGTATATCATGTCAATGCTGTTACATACTGGGTATCATGTCAATGCTGGTACTAATCCTACTGTATATCGTGTCAATGCTGGTACAACTGTTATCGTGCGTCAATGCTGGTAACATACTGTATATCGTGTCAATGCTGGTACAAATAACTTGTATATCGTGTCAATGCTGGTACATACGTATTCATGTCAATGCTGGTACATCTGTATATTCGCAATGTTGGTACAACTGTATATCGTGTAATGCTGGTACACTGTTTCTGGTCATGCTGGTACACGTATATCGTGTCAATGCTGGTACACCTGTATATCGTGTCAATGCTGGTACACCACTGTATAATCGTGTCAATGCTGTACATCACTGTATATCGTGTCAATGCTGTACATACTGTATATCGTGTCAATGCTGGTACATACTGTAATATCGTGTCAATGCTGGTACATACTGTATATCGTGTCAATGCTGGTACACTTGTATATCGTGTCAATGCTGGTACACTGTATATCGGTTCAATGCTGGTACATACTGTAGATCGATGTCAATGCTGGTACATACTGTGTATCGTGTCAATGCTGGTACATACTGTATATCGTGTCAATGCTGGTATACGTATTCTGTCAATGCTGGTACATACTGTATATCGTGTCAATGCTGGTACATTGTATGTCGTGTCATGCTGGTACATACTGTATATCGTGTGTCAATTGCTGGTACATACTGTTATCGTGTCAATGCTGGTACATACTGTATATCGGTCAATGCTGGTACATACTGTATATCGTGTCAATGCGGTACATACTGTATATCGTGTCAATGCTGGTACATACTGTATATCGTGTCAATGCTGGTACACTACTGTATATCGTGTCAATGCTGGTACACACTGTTATCGTGTCATGCTGGTACATACTGTGTATCGTGTCAAGCTGGTACATAACTGGCGTATCGTTTCAATGCTGGTACACACGGTATACGTGTCAATGCTGGTACACCTGTAATATCGGTCAATGCGGTACAACACTGTATATCCTGTCAATGCTTGGTACACACTGTAATCGTGTCAATGCTGGTACACACTGTATATCGTGTCAATGCTGGTACATACTTTATATCGTGTCAATGCTGGACACACTGTATATCGTGTCAATGCTGGTACATACTGTATATCGTGTCATGCTGGTAACAAACTTTATATCGTGTCAATGTCTGGTACATACTGTATATCGTGTCAATGCTGTACACAACTGTATATCGTTCAATGCCTGGTACACACTGTATATCGTGTCAATGCGGTACATCACTGTATATCGTGTCAATGCTGGTACATCACTGTATATCGTTCAATGCTGGTACACTGTATATCTGTCAATGCTGGTACTACGTATATCGTGTCAATGCTGGTACATACTGTATATCGTGTCAATGCTGGTACACACTGTATATTGTCAAGCTGGTACATACGTATATCGTGTCAATGCTGGTAACATCACTGTATATCATGTCAATGCTGGTACACACGTGTATATCGTGTCAATGCTGGTACATACTGTATATCGTGTCAATGCGGGTACATACTGTATATCGTGTCAATGCTGGTACACACTGTAATATCGTGTCAATGCTGGTACATACTGTGTATCGTGTCAATGCTGGTACATACTGTGTATCATGTCAATGCTGGTACATACTGTATATCGTGTCAATGCTGGTACATACTGTATATCGTGTCAATGCTGGTACATACTGTATATCGGTTCAATGCTGGTACATACTGTATATCATGTCAATGCTGGTACATACTGTGTATCATGTCAATGCTGGTACATACTGTATATCGTGTCAATGCTGGTACATACTGTATATCGTGTCAATGCTGGTACATACTGTTTATCGTGTCAATGCTGGTACATACTGTATATCATGTCAATGCTGGTACATACTGTATATCATGTCAATGCTGGTACATACTGTATATCATGTCAATGCTGGCAGCTGAAAGGGTTAATGGCAATACTCTGGAAAAGTGCTGGCACTGAAAGAGTTAAACATCTTAAATCTCACCAAATTTCCCTGTTCCGCCCCACCTGGGTACTTTTTCATGCCACTCAGATGGAATGATTTTTTTGTATGTATGTATGTATGTATGTATATGTTTATTTATATAGCGCCACTTGGGGGTGCAGCGCTGTAAAGTATAAAATACAATAAGGTCATACAAGGGGAACAAATACATAGATAGTTCAGTTCATAAATATATAAATGATATAAATAGAAGTGCTAGGGCTTTTCCACAATAGGTATTGAGGGCCCTGCCCCGTAGAGCTTACAATCTAGTTTGTGGGGGGAGAACAGAGGCGCCATATACAGTGCATCCACTGAAAACTTATCCTTGCGATCAGTATTTTATTGGTGGCCAGTGAATTTATGTATTCACATACATAGCTAGAAACAGCCCCATGTGCAGGGCACAATGGGCACCTAATATGTGTACCTGTGTATTCTAATTCTTTTTAGTTTATTCTAATATCCATTCTGCTTTGGCGAGCAATTTTTCAGTTTAACTTCCCCTTTAAAACAGGGTCATGGTAATCACAATATACTTTAGACCATTTTAGAACAAACAAAACTTGTCTAAAATAGGAACAAGTTGACATTTAGACTGTTGTGCAGTGAAAGTCTTGGCTAAGGTAGTTTAATTCGAATCGGTAAAGGCCCCTGAGCTTCAATGTAAAAATTGGTGTAAATTTCTGGGTTTTTTTGGAGGTGGTGAGGATTACTAAACTAATGTGGCTGAGTTTCCCTTTAATACAGACTGGGATGCCTGACAGGCTTCCGAATGTAATTAATCCTTTGGAGCACAATTTCTTTATGAAACACTCAGCAAAAAAAGTAATAGTTACATTTATCATAACAATTCCAGCCCGGTGAAGTGATTTATACACAGATCAGTGTGTACTTTGTAGCGCTGGGAGAAATGTAACACAGTCCTGATCACATATCCTTTAAACGTGTCCTTTAAACCTCTATGAGTAAAACTTCAAAAAGGAATATTCGATTGTGACAGGGAAAGGAATTAGATATGGGATTAAATATGGCTGGCCATAGATGCTACAATTCGATCATACAACTGGATTAGGCAACATTTTAACTTGCCCAATAAAAAAAATATTGTAAGATCTTCCATACACAATATAACGATTGAGTGCACGCTGGATAACCTGAGATTGTTCGACCGTGATTGTTGCTTCTATGGCCAGTGGGTTAATTGATTGGTTAACAAGGCCCTCAAAGTTCAGGACCGTATTCATATCTTGTCTGGCTCTGCAGATAAGAGACTGTAACCCTTTATATTTGATCAATTAAACAGGATCCATAACAATAAACATTCAAAGCTAATTAATATTTATGAAGTTTAATGTCTATGTTCAGTTCTTGGCTGTAGATAAAGAGAGTGAACAGTCCCAATCAACACTATAAATAACCGACAAAAGGTCCCAGAGAAATGTGGCCAAAAGTAACATGGGAAAAATTAACTTCTGCACAAAGTTCTGACCAGCTAAATCCGAACCCTTGCTTACATCAATCTCTTTTGGAGGAACATTAAAAGGTCGCTCAAACAACGTTACATTATCTGAAACGACAATTTGAGAGAAGTAAAATGGTGGTACTCACATATTTATCTGTACTTGCTTTGTCATTAAATTATTAATGTTTAGTGAGTGCTCCTAATTTCCCCCACCCTCCCTTACTCACTGCCTTCTTGTAGTGTCAGCGACACTTATAAGTTCTGCACAGACTCACCATGGACCCTGCTCTGCTTACACATCTCCCTCCCTTATAATTTCTGTTTCTGGAGTGACAGGTCTTTCCCTTTAAATGTTGTGATTTTAGTGATGATTTACTTAGAATCTACAGGTATAATTTTTGAAAATTACATTTTTCTGAGTATAGATACCCTTTAATGATACATTTGTACTATATTTTTAACCATTCTGTTGCCTACAGAATCTGTAACATACTATTTTACCTCCCCATTAGCATAACATTGGTGTGTGGATTATAAACTTATAATACCCTGTATATAATATCATTATATACATTGTTTAGCTATATCATCAGTTATAATCGGTGCACAGCAAGGTCACCTCTGCCACAAGATTATAGTATAAAATATTTAAAAAAAATATATAACTGGAAGCAGTCAGTCTGGGCTTGGTAACTATCCATTGGACAATTTTACCTAATGTTATTATAACCCCCAATCCCCATTCAATGCTACCAGGTCATACTTGTCATGTTCCCTTTTTACCATGACCATGACATGTAGTGAGTAAATTTGAAATGGATACAGAGTTGACAAATGTTGCAGTTAGAGCTATTGTAACATTGTAACTATGTAAAGATCAGAGGGATAAGAAGACACAAGGAACAATAGCCTGGATCCAACAATTTTCATTATTTTGTAGGGGTTCCCACAGTTTTACCACTCTTTATAACAGACATGAAATAATCAACATATATGATTAATAAACAACATATAAGCAAGAATAGAGTCTCTATACATACAAGGATCCTACCAATGTTGTACATTGCTCACTGATGAATAGAATTTTGGTTGCATTTTATAGTTTCAACACAATAACACGGGTTAAAGCCGAAATACACAAACAACTCAGGAGGTGAATGTGTGAGTGATGTCATAACAGCAAACATTATACTATGACATCACCACTGCAGGATTATAACAGTCCATTGATCAGTGTAACAGTGTTAATCATTTGAGGAGTCATGTTGTATCTTTAACTGCTGGGGCATCCTTGTTAACTCTGTGTGCTAATAAAGAGTTTAGATTAAACAGGTCCTATAGCTGCTGTTTAACCCCTCGTGTACCTCGGGCTGACAGGAGATTGACATTACAAGCAGTGGTATAACTAGGAATCACTGGGGCCCTCAGCAAAACTATCATGGGGCCCCTATCCATGCTTCATCCACAGTGTTTTTTTGGGAGAATGCTACATCGGTCATAGGATAAAATAGAAGATACCCCCCCCCCCCCCCCCGCTTTCTGGTAGTAACGCCCCTGATTCCAAAGCTGTTGTAAGTCAATATGAACACCTACAATGCACATAGTCATTCAGACATAACCGAGTAATAGGCTTCTGCACTGTCTGGTCTAAAAACCACACACACATTGTAAAATCCCATTTCAGTAAATTGCATTAAAGTAAATATAACCCCCCCATGAAGAACTGGACATGATAACTGTCAGGCCACACCATGTGTTCCCTTGCCTAGAGACTGTAACCGGATTGGCTGGAGTCTGAGACTACTAGCTGGTTCATCCAGCTGCAGCAATTTCCTGCCGTAGCTATATACTGGGCATGTGCAGTAAGAACATAATGGTCAGCGACCAATAGATGATATTGGAATTCTGGGAAATAAAACACAGAACCCTCATATCAGTAAGGTACATGAGAGGTGATACAAATGACTCTTTTTATGTCCAGGTTCTCTGCTTTCTGATTCCGTGTTGTTCTGAGGCTTTAGTTGGCCTTTAAACCACATCTAGCTTGAGAAGTGCCTAAAAGGAATGTCAGGTGGCAGTGAAGAGGTTAATGGTGACATGTACGGAGCTGTATAGACAGTAGAGCCCATTGTCCTACCAGCTAGAATAAAAACCAGAGCACATCCTGGGATTGGTTACGGTGGTTACGGTGATCCCACAGAGACTTGGTACAGTGCTGAAGTTAACCATGGGAAATACTGTGTCCCCCTTCATCAGAGGTAGGTCCCTGCTAGGCCAAAGACCACTAAGTGGGTGGACCCAAAGAAATACCACCTGAAATATATGTTTAATCATTCAACTGGCACAATGGACTGGATCTAACTAAGAGGGTCTGCCCCATGAGCCCTCTCATGTGTTCATCCCTCTGGGGGTCTTTGTGGGTCCTCTGTCCAATCATAATAGTGTTGTGTCTTTTTAATTGTGTTAGATTGTTGGGAAGTTGCATCGGCTTACACCCAGAGGATCATGGGAGTTGTGGTCACAGTGAAATAGATGTTATCATCCTCCAAATTTCACACCTGAAGTTTGTGGTTAAATGTAATCTATGTGAACATGTCATGAATGCTGACAGCCAAAGGAAAGCATTAAACATACACATTTCCTTAACTAGACCAAGTAATCAAGACAATTCAATAGGCTATTGTAAACACACACTCCTATAGATACACAGAGACACATAGATACATACAGATACAGATCCATATCTATGGCAGTGAATACAATAATTCGAAAAGCCACAATTCCCATCGACCATTAAACCTGATAGTCTGATGAACTCCTATCAGGAGTTAATATTATGTCCTTATAGGAAGTTTTGGATCAGGACCAAGAGGCGAGAAAGTTAATATTAAACATTCTGTCCATTAGTTTGATATTTTACATATTACATAGTTTTGACCCTATCCCCTCATTACTCCAATATCACACTATACAATGTGTATAATATGACACTATACAATGTGTATAATATGACACTATACAATGTCTATATCACACTATACAATGTGTATAATATGACACTATACAATGTGTATAATATGACACTATACAATGTGTATAATATGACATATAATGTGTATAATATCACACTATACAATTTGTATAATATGACACTTCACAATATGTATAATATGACACTATACAATGTGTATATCACACTATACAATGTGTATAATATGACATATAATGTTTATAATATCACACTATAGAATGTGTATAATATGACATAATGTGTATATCACACGATACAATTTGTACAATATGACACTTCACAATATGTATAATATGACATTATATAATGTGTATAATATGAAACCATACAGTGTGTATGATATGACATTATATTGTATACATAATATACCATACTATACAGTATAGTAACATTATATACCATACAATATCATTCCACCACATAATATGGCACACTGCATTCTAACACCCCATAATATGCCATACTGTATACTAACATAATACACCATACTATACTGTATAGTAACATTATATACCATACAATAATATGCCATACTGTATTCTAACACCCCATAATATACCATACTGTATGATAACATTCCATAATATACCATACTGTATACTAACATAATATAATATACCATGCTATATCATATCATAACATCCCATAATATGCCATACTGTATCCTAACATTCCATAACATACCATCTCATACTATATTATAACATGCCATGATATGCTTACCATAGTGTATAACTCCCTATAATATACCAAACTATATCATGACAACCCATAATACACCATACTGTATCATAACATCTAATAATACCATAATCTATATCATGGATAATATAACAAACATCGCATAATGTACCATACCACAGACCAATGTTACATTAGATTTAATAAAATACTACTATATATCATGCCATACTGTAACAGGAACATTATACTATATTCCGTAATACACTATACCATTATATACCATGACACTGTAAGAGAACATTACATACCATATATGCCATATATAAAACATACAGTACAATTATATAATTTACCAAACTACATTATACACCACATTATACTGCCACTTAGCACTGTATACTATACTTTAATATACCAGAACATACAGTACTATACCATTATATAGTATACCACAGTACCACAAGTATACACCATACCATGCTAAGTTCTGTATGCTATACCACACTAATACACTATAACACAACAGCACTTTATAAAATACCCATTATATATCCAGACCATTCCATCACATACAAGCTAACCACGCCATACTATAAAATACCAATATAATAAACTAACTTAACATACCATAACATCACATTATTAAACACATATTGGGAATGAAAAAAATAAACACATTCACTTAAAGCACTGACAGCTGGTGGGACCATGGAGAGAAAATACAAACACACACACACACACTGACACACACACACTGACACACATACTGACGCACACACTGACACACACTTTTGAAATGATAAGAACCACAGAGGTGACGTTGGAACATCAGAACACACACATACAGTAGATTTGTACTGTCAGGGTGGGGAGTCAGGGGGAAATAAATCAAATGTGTTTAGAACAGACACCAGTCTCATCCTATCTGAGATCAACACACACACACACACACACACACCTGGGATCTAGAAGGAAGATGCAGTGTATTTTATTTTATTTGGAGTGGAGGAAACACATACACACATACATACACACACACCTCTGTAAACAAATCACAACCCTCTACACATCACAGAACTGTGCAACACACACACATACCCACACACACATAAAAAAAAACACATACCCACTTGGAACTACTTGTACCTCCTACATAGGACATTTGGAAACAAACATCTACACAAAGCACACACACAACATCACAGAGCAACATACACCTCATGTATGTGACTTTAACATAACACACACACACATGCATTACACACCAGCACACAAACAGCCATAGGCACCACATACACTGTCACCTTAAAGGGATGTAGTTGTAGTTCAACTTAACCCCTAATCAGTCTCCATTACTGCCAAGCACAGTCTTAACCCCCCATGTAAACACCACCAACCCCCCTACCACACACACACACTTAATGTGCACATACTAAGTATGTGTGGTTGTGTTGTAATAACCCACAACACTGGGGTCCCTTCACACACAGGAAATGGTTAGAAATTGGAACATTGTTGGCTTCAGTCGAAGGTTGGATCTAACATTGTAACATTGTAGCCACTCAGCAGGAAACGCTGTTTCCGGTCCCCTAACAGGTGGAGTTGGAATTGATACAATGTAACAAACTTCCGCTGGGAATCTGCAACGTTCCATCCAACCCTGTAACAGGCTGGGGAGATGTGATCAGTGACAGACTCCATGTTGTATGTCCTGTGATACACACACTAGTCACCTGCAGGGTTATTCAATAAAAGTTCTTATCGTTAAAAACGGTGCTAATTTTGCCCCAACCAATCAGATCTTATTTAACATTTGAAAGCTAACATCTGATTGGTTGGGGCAAAATTAGCACCGTTTTTAACGATAAGAACTTTTATTGAATCTCATTGTATCTTTATTTGTGTTAACACAAGTTCACGTTCTCTCATCTCTGTCCATATTTCCACAGCATCATTTCAATGTACAGCATCCAGGAATGTCATAACAGAAAGGAAAGCTGGGCACAGCGCCCCCTACCTGAGTATGGCTGTATCCCCTTGCCGGACGGTAATGTTATCGGTGCTCCGGTTAAAATCCCCACTGCGGACCGGTAGCCCTGTGGGAAGAAGGCAGAGGAGTCTGAGAAGAAACAGAGGCAATTGGTTCCTGTCTGCCTGGGATCTCCCAACCATGTTTCACCTGCTCACAGGGTTTCAGATCACAATGGGTTAAAAAAATGTATGAAAAATTCTATAGAAACTTGCCCCACAGAGCAAAGGGTTAAAATATCCCCCCCAAAAAATCACAAATCAACCATGGAGGGGGAAAGGGGGGTCCTTGTCTGAAAATTCCACTGTTTAATCCAATCAACCAGGTTATAAAAATATCTCCAAGCAGTTTTTCCCAAGGTACATGTCTTTTAATTCATCAGTTCAAGAAGAAAACCAGGCTGGCAGCTCCAAACTCACTGCACCTCCTCCCCCTGCTGTATGCAGAAAAGAAAATAATCCCAGAGTATTGGAGGAGATGGAAGGAGAGAGGGAATGGAGCAGAGACTTGCACTGTGAAGCTACAGCAGATGATGCTTATAAGGCAGAATGAGGCTGTAGAGCTAAATCTCACACAGGACTTCACTAACCCACTTTCCCAGGCACCAGAGATGGATGGAGAGAGAGAGAGAGATGGGAGGGGGAGAGAGGAGGGTCTCAGAGCAGAAACAGAAGGAGAAAACCTCTCTCCCTGGAAGGGATGGAAGAGATTCAGCTCCCTGGCCCCACATTTGTTTCTCTCTTTTCTCTCTCCCTTCACCCCCCAACCCCCCCCTTTTATCACCATAAAATAGTTCATTCCACCCCTGGCTCTTAAAATTCCATCACCTAATGCTGTGATGTCTTTAAACTGTGTCAGAATGTATCTGAGTGCAAAATGAGCTTGTGCAGGGAGGCCAGGAAGGTAGGAAGACAGTTTATCACGAAGGGGGAGAGGAGAGAAGGAACCAGGCTTCCAGGGTGAATCTGTCTCTCTGTGCTTAATGCTGCAATATTATTATTATTATTATTATTATTATTATTATTATTATTATTAGTAGTAGTAGTAGTAGTAGTAGTAGTAGTAGTAGTATTAGTAGTATTATTAGTATAATAAAATAACTGAATAAATGTAGACAGGGACCTTACACTTTCCAAAAATTGAGGTCCAATCAGAGCATTGCTCCTTAATCTTTGACAGTCCTCTATCTTATCTCCATTCTCATTTATGGGGATAGCTACTTGCAGCCACTAGGGGGCATTTCCCAAGGGTGTGTGTGTGTCTATCCATTAACATTGATAAACCCTAAACACCAATTCTGGTTAATTGGCTTTTCTGAAGAGAATATTCTCCCTCTATCCAGGTATCTTATTAATACACAACATGCACACTGGACACACACACTGCACACTACAAATGTAGTCTAAGCCATTTAAACACAGTCAAGTTCCTTCCCTATCATTGCACTCCTGATACTGCTACTAGGTCTCCAGAGGAACAACATAGAATAAACATAAATAAACATATACATACATCCATCCATCAACAGCCAAACTGCTGCCTCTGATTCTTAGTGAATTGAGCTGCCAGTATCCTTGGCCATCTGTAGATTTATAAATACAATGTAAACAGTATTGGGGTCTTTCTAATACTGTACAGTTCCCATTGAGAGAATAACTTTCCCTTTATCCTAATCCCTACACTGTCCCATCCACCCCACCGCATTGGGGGAAAACTGTCCCTTTAACCCTCTTTAATCCTCTTCGATTTATCACCCAAAGCATTTATAACATGGAAAATAAATGCGACACAGAAATGATAATAACATAAACACGTGTTTAGTATATATCTGAATCTCCCCCCATTGCCAATTTATTTCGGGGGCCCTGATTGGCTCCACATCGAGAAATAAAAATGAATAAATAAAAGTTCCACTTGGATGTCAGAAGAGAAGAACAAACCTTTCAATCCCTTTGGAGCATTTGTATCAAAGTAAATGAAAATTCCCTTTGATTGATAAAGTGGCTGCAATAAGGTTTACAAGTTTCTATTCCCTGGAGAGGTTTCTAAACCATTAATGTTCTCCTGGCTATTGTTTCCTAATCTAAAAGCATTAGCCTTGTGGAAGAACAAGTGCATGTTGTATTAATTACTGGCTGCGTCGGTGCAATGGTAATACATTTACAAACAATAAAATAGCACGGATCAGTAGTGTACATCATTGAAATCATATTCCATTTGCAGATTATTATACGGCTTTCTATAGGTAAAGTTGTCGATTTAAAACAATCAAGATCCTTGTAGATGGGGTTGACGTAAACATTTTTCAATCGCTGACCGGTCTATCGAAAACACGGGAAAATGTCTTCCATGTAAATCCGCTGAATTGATTGTAATATTACAATCACCTTAAATGCGACACTTACAGGGAGATTCAGTATAAGTTTTTATTGTCCAACCAATCAGATCTTATTTAATGTTTCAAATCTAACATCTGATTGGTTGGGGCAACATTAGCACTATTTTTAAGGATAAGAACTTTTATTACATCTGCCCGATAGCCTGTATGAGAAGTTGATGGTCTCTGGACATAAGATTCCTTGGTGGGTCCCATTTGTCCAGTGCTACAGATTTATTATATCACTACAAAGAGCTGGACCGGTTCATATGCTATCAAAATTCACATTAAAGCGAAATATACGTAAAAGCTGATGGTATTGATATAGTTATTAAAGGGGAAGTAGGTATAACCCATTTAGGAATATAATAAAGAACACATTGCACTAATAACATCTTCTCATACTACGACAAAGAATCCTGTTAATCATTTTCTGTGTTTTGTTTTTTTAGTTTCCTCCTGTATGAATTGCTCCACTGACTTCCACACAGAGCACATCTTCAAAGACTAATTGCTGCCTAGAGGAACACAGAGGCCTCTGGATTTGACCCCAATAGCAGCTAAAACACCCACTCACACTTTCCTCACTGTGACTTTTCTCATAAAGGTGGAGCGGATTTGCTCCCTCTAGTGGCGACAATAACCAGCAGGATATCTTTACAGATATTTCAGTAATGAATGAGGGGCAGTTTTTATTCTCTAAATCAGTGGCTGGAGAGGATTTTTCATTCGCTGCTGCAGTTTGCACTGTTACCACTATCACAAGGCCTAGACCCAGACTCAAGCTCCATACCAGCAGATATTTCCATTGCAGTGGCGTTTGGCTGATTCAGGCTTTTTCTATTGGTTTCTGGGTAAACTCCTGACAGTTCTAAATATATTCAGTGAGAATTGAGAAGTGAGCACGGTTGAGATTATCATTAACAGTGACTTTCCCTGGAGAGAGGGGTTAATTGTGCCAAAGCAATTCCATTCAGTAATAAACAAAGGGGAATTTGCAGTAATTGCCAACGTTTTGTTGTATTTTCCTGGGTTAAATCTCACGTTGACCATACATTTGCTAGAGAACTTGGGTCTCCAACAAGTTAGGGTTCAATAAAGTCCTACAGTCATTTTAATATGAGTCCTGAATCACATCTCTGGCTGCAGCCTGTGAGAAATTATATTGCATAAATGTTAGAACTTCCTGCTTCCAGTAGTGTGATTGAAGACCCTCTGCTCATGGTCACTTAAAGGACAATTATAGTCCTGAAATTTCCCCTCTCCCCCTTTCAAGTAACCAGGGTGAGGACCTGAAGTCAAGTAATACTTACTAGACTGTCAGTGACAGGACCAATGGGAAGATGCGCTATGCTATGATTCTTCCCATTGGTCCTGTGCTGTGAATCTTCTCATTGGCACGGATCATGGACAGTCTGGAAGCTACACTGGGGGAACGAAGGAAACTTCGGGTAAGTATTACTTGATGTAGAAAGTGTACCCAGGGGTAAGGACTTAGCGATTCAGGTCCTTACCCTGGGTACATAAGATGGTAAGTAAAGAGGATTGGGGAAAGTGAGTATAATTGCCCTTTAAGATTTAATGCTGGAAATGACAGGACGCACCAGCACGGACAAAAATTGCCAGGGGGGGGGGTATTAATGCAGACAGAGGCCGTGCACATAACTACAAGCTGCTGTAAGCAGGAAGTTATATTGATTTTAACTTTTCAGCAAGTTTGACTTAGAGATGTGATCCAGGGTTCCTTTCCAATGTAGGACCAAAGGGCTTTCATTCTAACTTGTTAGAAGACCACGGTTGCACTTTAAGGCCAATTGAATGTTCACAAAGACGAACGCCATGTTGGCTTTAATGTTTAATAGAGCAGATTATCTTACCTTTGACATTCCCCAGCCAGATGATTGACATTACACCTGTAACATTGGTAGTAAAGTTGTTGTTGGCCGAGTGGTTGGCGCCACTGTAAACATATAGGCTACAAACAGCTACATAGAATTGTGTCATTGTCCTTTATACCCATACATATAAGTACATAAAAAACACCACACGTCTGGGGTAGATGTGGCACGACCCCGAAGAACGGCCATTTCGGGCAATAGTCGCACGTGTGTATGGGGTCGCTCGGACGTCATTCATTAATCCACCACACCGCGCTCCGTGCCTTGTCCATCTTGTCGGACATGTGTACACGGCTTATGGAAATCAATGACTCTCACATTTCAGTAACTTAATCTTCATTCATCAAAGTGCAAAAGTATCCAGCAGCGAAGGGGTTAATTAAAGGGGAAATAAACTCCCAGTGTGAGATTCCTTTGAAACTCCTTATATCTTCTCACACACCACGACAAAAGACCCCCAGAACTATGTGACCTCTTTCCTAACAAACGTGAACTTTAGCAAATAATAATAATAATATAGAGAAGAAAATTCAATCTCTTTCTTTCTTTCACCTCTTTGTAAAGGGTGAGGTGCCTTTAAGTTTCCAAGGCAACCTTATGGTCTCTGGTCCTCAGGATTTGTTAAAAAAAAGAAATCTGTGGGTTGGGGATAAACTGAGCGAGAAAGATTTATGATAGTGAAAGAATTTCAGCAAACAGACATTGTGTTAAGAGAGAGAAATACCAGGGAGAAATTGCAGTGGGGAAAACAGTATCATTAGGAAGTGGAGAGACAGAACATGAGATACAATGAAAAACTCTGTTCTCAACACACAGTACATCCAATTAG
>CM033470.1:4552103-4609018 GCA_019447015.1 Hymenochirus boettgeri
CAGTCATTGGCTGTGATGTCAACTGTCAAATCCATAACTGACAGTTACTAACTGGAAGAACCAGGAAGCAAAAAACAGGGGAAACAGGACATTGTGCAGGATTTCAGGTTAGACTTACACCTTTCACATTTCAAACTATTACCGTTTAGGGTTTTGGGGGGTTATTTACCTGTATGTAAGTTCTCATTTTAGGGCTGGACTTGCCCTTTAAAGCTCATGCAACATTTAGAAAGATCCCAGCCAGAGAAGCAAAAAACAAGTGAGTTTTGAACTGTGTCGCTGTAATTTGGCATTAATCCAGCTTGGCTCACGGGTGTTTAGCTAGTCCAGGCTAGTGTCTGGGTGGTGTTGTGTACGCAGGGTATTATGGGACGTGAAAGGTCTCCTTGGTGAACTTTGCAAAATGACAAAAGGTCGACACACACAAGAAGGTAGATAAAAGTGGCGATAGGAAATGATAAAGATACAAAGTAACATTCCATTTTTTGTAATAAAGTGACTTTTGTAGTTTTGTCCTCTCTGACCTCCCAGTCCCAAATCATTAGGTGTCTCTACGGGGAGTTTCCTGTTTGACCCTTTTTTGTAGTTAAATCCCTACAAGGCGTCTTGGTAAAAATCAATAAAATAATAAGTGTGTTAGCTAATGGGTCTAATACAGAAACACTGTCTCCTCCTGGCAGAAATATTATGGCTAATTATAATTCCTGCTGGCGGCTTCCTCTACGTTACTTTAATCTCTACATGGTAACTCTTAATTTAGCAATGATTCCGATTAGATTTTTTTTTATTCTTTAAATAGTCTCTATTATAAGATTATTATCTCCCCCTAATTAATTAATAAAAGTCATTGTGGAGTAAAGAGCAAATTCTTCAACTATATTTATTTATTTACATTTTTTTTAATGTTACGCTGTGTTAGGGCCACAATGCGCATTGCTAGCCACACGTGTTTTCCCGATCCGAGATGATTTTTATATTTATGGAAAGTTCCCACTACACACCTTGAGTTCTGATCTGCTTTCTAATTGCTCTAATTTTGAATTTTGTTGTAAAGGTGTCCAGCCCATGAGGCCAGTTGAAAAAAATTGCTCAGGTCACTGGCTATCTCTGCAATGCAAAGTCTCCTCACCTACCCGTTAGGAGAAATAACAGATTGTAGTGGGGACACCTACTGGTGGAAAAAGAAATTGCATCTAAATACACACAAAAAACCCTCTCACAATATAAACAGGTTTAAGGAGTTAGATAATTCACTTATGTAAAGGGGCACTTATGGTAAATGGGACAAGCAAGCACTGTCTTTAAATAAGGTTGATTTTAAAGGACATATTAAATGTAGCAGTACTTTTGTTGCTAAGTAACCCATTTCTGACTATACTGCTGCCTGCCCTTTCTTCTAGCCTTTAAAGTTCTATTTGGTCAGAGATTATGTAACCGGCTTTTTATTCACCGCATCGCATTATCCTTACTAGATGTACAGAACAAAATCTGCCACACAGTACGTGACAAACAATTCTAGGCAGCAGAGCGATTATATTGTCAGATTCCGAAACGAGGCATTAAAGGGGCTAAACAGGAGATTGTTCAACCCTTCTAATTAGATACAAAGGAGGATGCGTGGAAATGATGTATTATTGATGGCGGTGTTTTCCCTTTAATCAGGGATAATTAAAGATGAATGAGATGCTCCAGCACATTGGATGATTGAAATTGAAAGCTCAGTCTTGCACTTTACTTGGGCACTCGGAAAAGTCTCCGTTCCTTTGTCCAGATTTACTGGAACAAGTAGTTAGAATGTTTCAACACTAATGGCTTTTCATTACGCGTAGCAAGTGTGCTGTCCTGATGGAGGGCTATTTAAAGCGACAGATGGATTGAGAAAAACTCTGCATGGACAAACCTGGAAACGCCTCCTATTCTCTGTAAGAAAATGTAATTATTGGGTATAATCTACGTGGTGTTTGGCATTTCCAAATCTGGGAAATATAACAATTTAATAAAATGGTGTCATAGATAAAAAGTTTAAATAAAGATAAAACACGCAAAAAGACTTGCATCCTTAGCCCCACCCCTAAACATGGACCACAACCCAAACCACACCCATTTTGTCTACTTTTGGGTGAAGAAAATAGATTATATAAAGGAGTGCAGGAATGTGTGTGGGGGAGATTGACAGCCACCCGTCAAACCACAGGAGCCATCCCTGCTATAGCTCCTCCCTCTCCCCCCTGCCAGAGACTTGGTGACCAGCCTGTGACCTCTCTCTAAACAATGCTGAGAAGTCAGAAAACGAATTATTATTCACTATGAAGGAGGCAGAAATAACAAACAAGTGAGGTTTACGTCTATCTGCTAATTGGGGTTGAACTTTTTTTTTCCAACCCATAATTTACTATGTAACAAAACAAATGTGGCTTCATTTAGATGTTAGCTGTGCTTACATTTTCACTCATTGGCTCTTTGTCATTATTTAGCGGAAAAATTCCACATTATACCCATCCCATTATCAGTGTATATCTACACCCCAGCCCTTGCAGGAAGGTGACATTCCAGTTCCAGTTCCAATCATTAGCCAGCTGAGGGAGCTCCATCTTGAAGCATGGATTGCCTAATCATATCATAGATATCTAAGTAGACCAGGAGAACAGTGATAAGCTTCTCACTGTAGGACAAGGCTGCCCCCTAGTGCTTGAACATGAGGCACTCAAGCAATCAAGGGGCTTCTACATCTTGGATTTACTTACCCTGGAGGAAACAGTCAAGTGGGCTTATCCCAATGAACGCAGGCTTAATACGAAATACACTTTACCTTTTAAGAAGGCAGCTGCTTCGACGGACTCGGGGACAGCTGTTATGTTCTGGATATCACTAATTAGATCTCTAAACTCAGACTAATTAGTACAAATTCATCATTAGAAAGAGCAGCTCTGCTCCCTTAAGTGACGGCATTTTCACACATTTATTATGGGAACATCAGCAGCAAAAAAAGTTGAATAAATATTGGTTTGAAGATTTTGGGGATTCAAAACCTCAACACAAAACTTTGCCTCCCCTTTAATACAGTCAGATAAGCAAACAATCAGATCAGCCAACCCTAAAGCTAGATACGCTCGTGCAATAGGGATGGATGGCTACCCAACGAACGGCCATTTTTCTCAATAATCTGTTTGCTTATGGGCGGCTGGTCACATGTGTGTGCCTAGCTTAAAGGGTATCTCCACAGGGGGGTTAGACCGGTGCCAGTGATTGGCTATCTCACTTCTCCGCTGGCGACTATATCCACGCTCTCTTATAGTATTTGTGAGAATATAAGAATTCTGTTCTTTTGTATAAAAAAAAAAATGGCATATCCTTTGAGGGATTGTATAATTGTAATAAATAAAAGGGGCTTCCCTATTGGCCTTTGTAATTGAGACCCCAAAAAGAACAGTTCCTTTTAACATGCGGCATCTCTGCTATCGAACTGACTTTTATTTATTAGGATGTGACAGCGCATTACAGACATCTTGTGCTTTGCTCATTAGTGAGATAATTGCTCTCAGACTCTCCTACCCACCTTAATGGATCTTTCTATGATCTTCCTGCTAAATATATATTTCTAAATGTAAAGTGATATAGGGGTTTGTACGTACTGCCCACGGACATCACGAGAAGAGGGGGTCATCTTTATAATGAGGCCAACTTTCTTCCTGTAGGATTAATCATTAAAAGTTCTAACCCTATGAAAAATCATCTATGAATGCAGAAACCTCATTAGAAGTTCTAACCCTGAGCTTAACTAACACGGCCCCATGATGCTTTGCTCTTTTCTAACATCAGCCCCATGTTTAAACCTGATTCTTCCTTGTTCTAGCTCCTCTTTTGTGTCTCGTGTCTAGAGAGCTATTGTGTTTCTAGTTGATGATAAAAGGGCGGACAGTAGACTTTAGTCTGAATAAATCTTCATATTTCCAGAAGCCTTGAGAGGCTTTAATATAATTAAATAGCAAAACGGAAAATGCATGTTGGTGCTGTATCATAGGGTCATGTGACAGGACACGTATAAAGGGCGCTAGGGGGGTG
Source organism: Hymenochirus boettgeri (assembly GCA_019447015.1). Taxonomy (NCBI): domain Eukaryota; kingdom Metazoa; phylum Chordata; class Amphibia; order Anura; family Pipidae; genus Hymenochirus; species Hymenochirus boettgeri. The sequence goes on from CM033470.1 coordinate 4,556,166, forward strand.
CTTCAGCCAATCGGAACATGAAGGGTAAGTCTGCTACACTATTACCCTTTATAATAGTCTCTTTATTATGTCACAATGGCAAGAGAGTGACAAATATAAGGATATATCACAATTGTGCTTAACAGTTAAAATATCACTTGCTTACCCTATTTATTTACTTGTGTAATGTATATATATTTATATATGTATTTCTCTATTGCAGTTTGTTGACAAAGCAGGTTTCCCACGATAGCAAAATGTAATAAGACGTTTGAAAAAAAGCCGGTATTCTTTTTATCGGAATGCATTGAATAGAGATGGGGATTATTTCATAACCTCACTCCCCAAACCATTGCGGCGTAGTTCAGCCCAGACGCAGTAAATACATTTGGTTTTTATCTCTGCATTAAAACTACCTTCTTTTTTTTTTTTTCAAAGGGATAAGAGCTTGTAAGATTAGGGCGCCCTATCAGGGCCTTGCAAGCGTCTCTTAAACTTGCAGAGTTGCAATACGGGGGAAAATTTTGTATAATGCGCCGGAAAGAAATTATTTCCCTTCTAGATCAGGCGGCTAACAATATATTCATGTAAATTGACTCAAGTTCAAATTAAACGTCTCTGACAATCAGCTTCTCCGTGTATTCTACAGCTTGAAGTAAACGGTTATCGCTAGGCCAGGGTCTGCTAAAAAGTCTTACAAAAAAAATAAAATACGTTCTTATAGAGTATTATTTCTTAAAGATCAAATAAACTGTGTTTCCGAGGCATTGCCCGAGCTCTGTTATTATTCTCAATCCCTTCCCCAGAATGCCGTTTATTTTACCGTTTGTGTTAACGGCTTTGTAGCTGTCAGTCAATCTTTTACGGCGGCGACTGGACTTTTTATACCCAAGGAGTCGTGACAGCAATTTATAGTAAGGTCTGGGTATTTACCCGACCTCCTGTTAATCTGTCATTTATAAACGTGATGGACTGGGGAACTGACAGCAGAATATAGTAAAGGCCAAAGGAAAATTTAATATATCAAAGAGATGACATTTAAAGGTAAGTGGTACAATGGGGTTTCTTTACATTAGCAATTTCCTTAAATATTATTATTATTATTAGTGTATTAAAGTATAAAAAGAACCACATCCATCCAGTTCAACCTACTCAGCAATATCCACATTTCCTACCTAACAAAACAATATGAAGGGAAAAAAATTCCTTCTTGACTCCAAGTGGCAATGGGAAATTTCCCTGGATCAACTCTACTTTATGTATCAATACCAGTAACTTGTAACATTCCTTGTTTGTAGAACTCTCCACTTTTTATTAAACTGACCAATGAACCTGCCATAACAACGTCCACTGGAAGACAGTTCCATAGCTTTACCGTTCTCACAGTGACAAACCCTTTCCCAACTCTACTTTATGTATCAATCCCAGTAACTTGTAACATTCCTTGTTTGTAGAAACTCATCCAGCTTTTTATTAAACTGACCAATGAACCTGCCATAACAATGTCCACTGAGACAGTTCATACTTTAACCGTTCTCACAGTGACAAACAAACCCTTTCCCAACTCTACTTTTTATGTAACTTGTAACATTCCTTGTTTGTAGAAACTCATCCAGCTTTTATTAAACTGACCAATGAACCTGCCATAACAACGTCCACTGGAAGACAGTTTCCATAGCTTTACCGTTCTCACGTGACAAAAACCCTTTCACTCTCAACTCTACTTATATGTATCAATACCAGTAATTTGTAACATTCCTTGTTTGTAGAAAATCATACCAGCTTTTAATTAAACTGACCATGTAACCTGCCATAACAACATCCCTGGAAGACTTTTTCCATAGCGTTTAACCGTTCTCACAGTGACCAACCCTTTCCCAACTCTACTTTATGTATCAATACCAGTAACTTGTAACATTCCTTGTTTGTAGAACTCATCCAGCTTTTTTATTAAACTGAGCCATGAACCTGCCATAACAACGTCCACTGGAAGACAGTTCCATAGCTTTAACTTAACACCGTTCTCACAGTGACAAAACCCTTTCCTCCCAACTCTACTTATGTATCAATAACCAGTAACTTGTAACATTCCCTTGTTTGCAGAAACTCAGCCAGCTTTTTATTAAACTGACCAATGAACCTGCCATAACAACGTCCACTGGAAGACAGTTCCATAGCTTTACCGTTCTCACAGTGACAAACCCTTTCCCAACTTGGGAAATGGAGGAATCAATGTCCAAACTCTTTTAAGAACACCGTCCAGTACAGGAAACTCCGCGTAGTATTTTTGAGATTTCTCCTAATGTTGAAATATTCAGAATATTCGAAAAATCCGGATTGGAATCTATGTTTGAGGATTGACTGTATTTTCCTGTGCAAAATTGCAACCTTTTTCTTATTAGGCCTTGGAACCCCAGAATTCTCATTGCCATGGCTAACAGGGGGCTAGCCCTGATACATATATCGGTCATTAGTTAATTTGGGACATGTGGCTTGATCTTTTTTACAAATTCGCAAAAAAAAGGGAAAATTCAAACATTCCGTAATTATTGAAAAATTCTGCATGCAGTTTGGAAAAAAAAATCAAAAAAGCCGAGATCTAACGATCTCGGAAATCCACCTTAGATCCGGGTTTGGGTCCACGTTTGGTCCATCTCTAATTGTAACTTTTCCAGTCTCTCTTCATATTCAAGCTCCCCCAATCCCCTTATTAATTTAGTTGCCCTTCTCTGAACCCTTTCCATTTCAAAGATGTCCTTTTTGTACACAGGATTCCACCCCAATAATAGCAGCTAAAACAGCAACTACACACCTTTCCCACTGTGGACTTTTCTATAAAGGTGGAGAGGATTTGCTCCCCTAGTGGCGACAATAACTAGCAGGAATATCTTTACAGTATTTCAGTAGATGAATGAGGGGGGGCAGTTTTTTATCTCTAAATAAGATGGCTGGAGAGGATTTTTAATTCGATGATGCAGTTGCAATGATACCACTATCACAAGGCCTGACCCAGACTCCAGCTCCATACCAGCAGGCTATTCCATTGCAGTGGACGTTGGCTGTTGATTCAGCTTTTTTCTATTGGTTTCTGGGTTAAAACTCATGACAGTTCTAACTTATTCAGTGAGAATTGAGAAAAGTGGGAGCACGGTGTGTTGAGATTAATCATTAACAGTGACTTTCCCTGGAGAGCGAGAGGGAGTTAATATGTGCCAAAGCAATTCCATTCAGTAATAAAACAAGCAGAGGAGGATAAAGGAAGTTGCGAGTAATTGACAACGTTTTGTTGTATTTAGGGTCTAATTTAAATCTCACGTGACCCATTAACCATTTGCTAGAGAACTTGGGTCCAGCTCCAGCAATTTTAGGGTTCAATAAAGCTACATCATTATAATAGGAGTCCTGAATCACATCTCTGGCGCAAGCCCATGGAGAAAATATGCATAAATGTTAGGAACTTCGCTTTGTTGACAGTAGTGTGATTGAAGACCCCTTGCTCATGGTCACTTAAAGGACAGTATTAGTCCGGAAATTCCCCTCGTCCCCCTTCAAGTAACCAGGGTGAGGACCTGAGTCCAAGTAATATCTTACTAGACTGTCAGGGACAGAACCAATGTGTGGAAAGATGCGCTATGCTAGATTCTTCCCATGGTCCTTGTGCTGTGAACTTCTCATGGCACGGATCGATGGGACAGTCGGGAGGAAGTACACTGGGGGAACGAAAGGAAACTTCGGGTAAGTATTACTTGTGTAGAAAAGTGTACCCAGGGGTAGGAAATCCTTAGTGATGATTCAGGTCCTTTTACCCTGGGTACATAAGATGGTTTAAGTAAAGAGGAGGGGATTGGGGAAGTGAGTATAATTTGCCCTTTAGAGTAATGCTAGGAAATGACAGGAACGCACCGCACGGACAAAAATTGCCAGGGGGGGGGGGGCGTTATTCGTAAATGCAGAACAGAGGCCGGCCATACTAAAGCTGGCTAAGATAACAGGAAGTGATATTGATTTTTTTAACTTTCAGCAAGTTTTGTAGCTTAGAGATGTGATCCAGGGTTCCTTTCCAATGTAGGACCAAAGGGCTGACATTCTAACTTAGATAGATGACACAGGTTTGCATTTAAGGCCACTTGGGAATGTGCACAAAGACGAACGCCATGTTGTGGCTTGTTAATGTTTAATAGAGCAGATTATCTTACCTTTGAAGTTCCCCAGCCAGTTTGATTAGACATACACCTGTAACATTGGTAGTAAGTTGGTTGTTGGCCGAGTGGTTGGCGCACACTGTAAACATAAGGGCTACAATAAACAGCTACATAGAATTGTTGTCATTGTCCTTTGATACCCATACATATAAGTTACAGAAAAAAACACACGTCAATGGGGTAGATGGGGTTAGATGTGACGACACGAAGAACGGCCATTCGGGAAATAGAATAGTCGGCACGTGTGTATGGGGTATTCGCATTCGGACGTCATTAATTAATCAACCACACCGCGCTCCGGGCCTTGTCCATCTTGTCGGCATGTGATTACGACGGCTTATGGAAATCAATGACTCTCACATGTCAGTAGTAAACTAAATCTTCATTCATCAAAGTGCAAAAAGTATCCAGCAGCGATAGGAGGTTAATTAAAAAGGGGAAATAAACTCCCAGTGTGAGATTCCTTTGTGAAACTCCTTATTATCTTCTCACACACAACGACAAAAGACCCCCAGAACTATGTGCCTCTTTCTAACAACGTGAACTTTAGCAATAATCATAATAATATAGAGAAGAAAAATCAATCTCTTTCGTGCTTCACCTCTTTGTAAAGGGTGAGGTGGCCTTAAGTTTCCAAGGCAACCTTATGGTCATCTGTCCTCAGGATTTGTTAAAAAAAAGAAATCTGTGGGTTGGGGGATAAACTGAAAGAAGAGCCAAGATTTATGATAGTTGAAAGAAATTTCAGACATAAGACATGTGTGAAGAGAGAGAATACAGGGAGAAGAGAAAGAAAGAAAGAAATTGCATAGGGGCAAGGGAGGGAGGGAAAACAGTACAATTAGAGAGAAGGAAGTGGAGAGAGAACATGAGATGACAATGAAAAACCCCTTGTTCTCAACACACTAAGTACATCCAATTAGAATCACCAAAACCAGATTCCTATACTATTATACAGCAAGAGATAAAGATAATGAGTTAATTAACACTTGCATAAATGAGTCAAGCTTTGCATTTAAATATTTTGTATCATGCGCGGGCATCCTAGTGGAGAGAAGTAGAGACAACAGAAAGGGCGGCAAATGCCACATCGCTGAGTTGAAGGTGGTACTTATATGGTATGTATTTCCACAATGTAATGACTGTGAAAGGAACTTTGATACCATGTGATAACTGAACCATTGCCATTTGCTTAGATAGGTATAAAAAATAGATGGACAGACGGAAGGACGGACGGAGATAGATGATAGAGGATGGATGGAGAGATAGATAGATAGATAGGATAGATTAGATAGACAGATTAAGAAGAGATAGACAAGAGGGATGATAAGATAGCGATAGATAGATATATAGATAGACCATGATGGGATAGATAGCTAGATAGATTAGATAGATAGATAGATAGATAGATAGCAGATAGACATCGCTAGATAGTAGATAGCATAGATAGAAAGATGATAGATCAGGATCGATAGATAGATAGATACGACAGATAGATAGATAGACAGATGGTAGATAGCTGATAGATCGATAGATAGTAGATAGATAGATAGCTAGTAGATAGGGAAGATATATAGATAGATAGATAGATAGATAGATAGAATGATAGATAGATAGAATAGAAGATAAATAGATAGATTAGATAGATAGCTAGATAGATAGCATAGATGACAGATGATAGATAGATAGATAGATAAGAGAGATAGATAGCTAGATAGATAAGATAATAGACAGATAGAAGATAACATAGAAGATGATAGATAGTAGATAGATAGATAGATAGATGATGATGGATAGATAGATAGCTAGATAGATAGATAGTATAGATAGACGATGGATGGACGGACTGGTGGATGGGTACGGACAGATAGATGATGATGGATGGTGGATAGATAGATAGAACAGATGATAGATAGACAGAATGGATAGATAAGATGATAGATAGATAGATAGATAGATAGATAGATGGAGAGACAGATGGATGGACGGGTGGGATGGATTAGTTAGATAGATGGAATGGATGGACAGATAGATGGAAGACAGATGATAGCTAGATAGATAGATAGATAGATAGCTAGAGAGATAGATAGATAGATGATAGATGATAGATGGATGGCTGGAATGGATGGATGATGGTGGATGGAGTGATGGATAGTAAGAATAGATAGCTAGATAGATAGATAGATAATGGACAGATAGATAGATAGACTAGATGATAGAAGATGGACTAGATAGATAGATAGATAGATAGATAGCTAAGATAGATAGTGAGTATAGACGGACAGAAGGATTGATAGTTAGATAGATAGATAAGATGTAGATAGATAGATAGATAGATAGATTAGATAGATAGATTGATAGATTAGATAATAGACAGAATAGTAGATAGATAGATAGATAGATGATAGAAGATAGATATAGATGATGAGATGGATCCGATTAAGGATAGGATAGATAGATAGATAATAGACAGAATAGATAGATAGATAAGATAGATAGATGATAGATAGTAGATAGATAGATAGATAGATAGTAGATAGACAGAAAAGAAAGCAGACAGATAGATAGATGATCACGCGATAGATAGTATAGATAGATAGAAGATAGATAGATGATAGGATGGATAGATGGATGGATTGGATGGAATGGATGGATAGATAGAGTGCTTATTAGCCCTATACACGCTTGTATTCCCCCCTCCTGAACAGTGGAGTTCAATGTATCACTTGTATGGCTCAGAGGGGACCAGAGAATTCACAATGATTTTACATTAATGACACTTGGGTCTTGATGGAAATGAATACATCTCACTTCTCTCATGTCGTCAAGTAGACCCTCCCTGTCTGGGATTTTGATACTCTCCTATGGGGTGACTTAAATCTCACAATGGCTTCCCCAACATAGACATGAGAGCTAAAATCAGTGACACCAGCACAAACGGTTCACACTAAGATTTAAGCTTGTGGTACCACATGTGGCTACAACATAAATTGGCTCAAGTGCCCTGACCAGCCCCTTTGAAAGACGATGAGGTTTATGTTACACATTCCATGATGATATTTACCAGCAGAAAGGGGGGGGGTGAACAGCTGATGTCGTATAAGTAAAGGTAGCAATTGCCAATATTTGCCCATGTTTCTGTGGTCCAGTTACATAGCTCCCGGTCAGCAGGCCAATCAGATAATGGTCTTTTAGTAGGCTTACAAACTAATAGCAAAAGTGACCAAGAGAGACAAAAAATAGAAAAACTACGGCAACTGCCCCTGATAAAGAATCTGACGGTTTGAAACATTGTTGTTGTTTCTCCAAGTACCCGATACCATTGAGCAGTTTGTGTTTTGATCTCTTGTGTCAACTTGCTATATTTTGTAACTTTAGGGTTGGTGGTGAATCCAGACACAATAAGATGGAGTCTGGGGCGAAAATATACACTTGTAAACATCTTATTTCTGGTGCAATATTAATAAAATTAATCATTCAAGACAAACCTAAAGGCAACTCCACACTCATAAGAAGAAAACATCTTTTAGAGGAATGGCCATCTTTAAATATTTTTATATATCCTACTTTGTCTAGGAATTAATTACGGTATGCGCTGCTATGCTTCTGGAAAGCCTCATGGTAATGAGCCATTTAGAAACCTGTACTGAGCCTTTAATGAGTGGGGGGGGGGGGGGCCCTGGGCATGCTCAGAAGAGGCAGGACAGAGGATTAACAAGTCAGTCATGGATGTGATGTAAACTGTCAAATCCATAAATGACAGTTACTAACTGGAAAGAACCAGGAGAGCAAAAACAGGGGAAAACAGGAAAATTGTGCAGGATTTCAGCGTGAGACTGACAACCTTCATTTCAACACTATATACCGTTTTAGGGTTTTGGGGGACGTTATTTAACTGTATGTAAGTTCTCATTTTAGGGCTGGACTGCCCTTTAAGCTCATGCAAACATGAGAAAGATCCCAGCAGAGAGCAAAAAACAAGTGAGTTGAGGAACTGTGTCGCTGTTAATTTGGCCATTAATCCAGCTTGGCTCACGGGGGTTGTTTAGGATAGTCCAGGCTGAAGTGTCTGGGTCGGTGTATGTTGGTATAGCGCAGGGTATTATGGGACGAAAGGTCTACCGTGGTGAAACTATTGCAAAAGTGACACAAAAGGTCGACACACACCAGAGGTAGATAAAAGTGTGGCGATAGGCAAATTGATAAAGATACAAAGTAAATTCCATTGTTTGTAATGAAGTGACTTTGTAGTTTGTCCCTCTCTGACCTCACAGTCCCAAATATTAGGTGTATCTACGGGAGGTTTCTGTGTGACCCATTTTTTTGTGTTAAATCCCCTACCAAGCGTCTTTGTGTGTAAAAATCAATAAAATAATAAGTTGTGTTAGCATAATGGGTCTATACAGAAACACGTCTCCTCCTGGCAGAATATTATGGCTAATTATATTCCGGCTGGCGGTTCCTAACGTTACTTTAATCTCTTACATGGTAACTTTAATTTAGCAATGATTCGATTAGATTTTTTTTTATCTTTAAATAGTCTCTATTTAAGATTATTATCTCCCCCGAATTAATTAATAAAAGTCATTGTGGTGGAGTAAAGAAAGCAAATCTTCAACTATATTTAGTATTTTACATTTTTTTAATGTTAAGCTGGTGTTAGGGCCACAAATGAGCATTCTAAAGCCACAACGTGTTTTTCCCGATCGAGATGATTTTTAATTTTGGAAAGTTCCCACTACCACCTCTGATTCTGATATGCTTTTCTGATATATTGCATCTAATGTTGAATATTTGTTGTAAAGGTGTCCAGCCCATGAGGCCAGTTGAAAAAAAATTGCCAGGTCACTGGCTTCTGCAATGCAAAGTCTCCTCACCTACCCGTTAGGAGAAATACGCAAGTTGTAGTGGGGACACCTAACTGGTGGGGAAAAGAGAAAATTGCATCTAAATACACACAAAAAAACCATTGAACAATATAAAACAGGTTTAAGGAGTTAGATAATTCACTTATTGTAAAGGGCACTTCATCGGTAAATGGGACAAGCAAGCACTGTTTCTTATAAGGTGATTTAAAGAGCATATAAATGTTGAGCAAGTACTTTTGGTTGTAAAGAGTAACCCATTCTGACATACTGCTGCCTGCCCTTTCTTCTAGCCTTTAAAGTTCTATTGGTAAGAGATTATGTACGGCTTTTTATTCACCGCACGCATTGTGGTATCCTTACTAGATGACAGAAACAAAAATCTGCCACACAGTACGTGACAAACAATTCTATGGGCAGCAGAGCGCGTTATATTGTCAGATTCTCCGAAACGAGGCATTTAAAGGGGCTAAAGGAGATTGTCAACCCTTTAATTCGATCACAAGGAGGATGGTGGAAAGGGATGTATTATGAGGGCGGTTGTTTTACCTTTAATCATCGGGATAATGTAAACGATGAATGAGATGCCCAGCACATGGGATGATTGAAAAGTGAAAGCTCAGTCGCAATTTACCTTGGGCATGGAAAGGAAAAGTCTCGTCCTTTGTCCAGATTTACTGGAACAAGTATGTTAATAGAATGTTTCAACACTAATTGGCTTTATTACGCGTAGCAAAGTGAGCTGTACTGATGGAGGGCTATTAAGCGACAGATGGCTTGAGAAAAACTCTTGCATGGACAAACCGGAAACGCCTCCTTTCTCTGTAAGAAAAATGAATTAGTGGTATAATCTAGTGGGGAATGTTTGGCATTTCCAAATCTGGGAAATGGAAAGATAACAATTTAATTATTAAAAATGTGTCATAGATAAAAAGTTTAAATAAAGATAAAAACACGCAAAAAAAGACCTTGCATCCCTTAGCCACCACCCGCTAAACATGGACCACAACCCCAAAAACACCACCATTGTGACTTTGGGTGAAGAAAATAGATATTATAAAGGAGTGCAGGGATGTAGTGTGGGGGAGATTGACACAGCCACCCCGCTCAAACCACAGGAGGCCATCCCTGCTATACTCCTCCCGCCTTCCCACTGCCAGAGAGCTTGGTGACCAGCCTGTGACCTCTCTATAAACAATGCGAGAAGTCAGAAAACGAATTATTATTCACTATGAAGGAAGGCAGGAGAAGAGCGAATAAACAAAACAAGGGAGGTTTAGTCTATCTGCCTAATTGGGGTGATACTTTTTTTTTCCCAACCCATAAGTTTTTACTTATGTAACAAAAAACAATGCGTGGCTTCATAGATGTTAGATGTGCCTTAATTTTCAATCATTGGCTCTGTTGTCATTATTTAGCGGAAAAATTCCACATTATACCCATCCCATGAATCGTGTATATTACACCCCAGCCCAGTTGCAGGAAGGTGCATTCCAGTTCCAGTTACCAATCAATTAGCACAGCTGAACGTGGGAGGGGCCCTTCCATCTTGAAGCGGGATTGCCTAATCTATCATAGATTATCTAGTAGACCAGGAGAACAGTGATAAGCTTCTCACTGTAGGACAAGGCTGCCCACTAGTGCTTGACACATGAAGGGCGCACTCAAGCAATCAAGGTGGCTTCTACATCGTGGTTTATGACCCTGGAGGAAACAGTCAAGTGGGGCTTATGCCCAATGAACGCAGCTGAATACGAAACACTTTACCTTTTAAGAAGGCCCAGCTGCTTCGACAGGAACTCAGGGGAGCAGCTGTTATGTTCTGGATTACACTAATTAGATCTCTATAAACTCAGACTAATTAGTACAATTCATCATTAGGAAAGAAGAGCAGCAGCTTGCCTCCCTTAAGTGACGGCATTTCAAACATTTATTATGGGAACATCCAGCAAGCCAGCAGCAAAAAAAGGTGAAATAATATGGTTTTTTGAAGATTCTTGGGATTCAAAACCTGCAACACAAAAACTTTGCCTGACCCTTTAATCCGTCAGATAAGACAAACAACAGATCGCCAATACCCTAAAGCTAGAACGTCGTTTGCATGGGTGGGATGCTACCCAACGAAACGGGGCCATTTTCTCAATAATCTGTTTGCTTATGGGCGGGGCCTGGTCACAGGGTGTGGCCTAGCTTAAAGGGGATATCTCACAGGGGGGTTTAGACCGTTTGCCAGTGATGCTATCTTCACTTTACGCTGGTGCGATATAGCCACGCTCTCTTATAGTATTTGTGAGAAATTATAAGAAGTCTGTTCTTTGTATTAAAAAAAAAAAAATGGATATCTTTGAGGGAATGGTATAATTGTAATAAATAAAAGGAGGCTTCCCTATTGGCCTTTGGTAATTGAGACCCCAAAAAGAACAGTACCATTTTAACCATGCGGATCTCTGCTATCGAACTGAATTTTATTTATAGGATTGTGACAGCGCATTACAGACAATCTGTGCGTGCAGTCATTAGTGAGGATAATTGCTCTACGACTCTCCTACCCACCTTAATGGATCTTTCTGTATGATCTTCCTGACTAATAAGTATTTCTAAAGTAAAGTGATATAGGGGTTTGTACGAGACTGCCCCACTGTATGACAATCACGAGAAGAGGGGGGTCATCTTATAAGAGGACCCACTTTCTTCCGGGTAGTGATTTTTAATCATTTTAAAAAGTGATAACCTAGGAAAAAATTATTAGGAATGCAGAAAGAAAGAAACTCTTAGAAGTTCGAAACCTGAGCTTAACGAAAACGGCCCCATGATGCTTTGCTCTTTTCAACATCAGCCCCATGTTTAAACCTGATTCTTCCTTGTTCGCTCCTCTTTTGTGGTCTCGTGTATAGAGAGCTATTGTTGTTTTAGTGATGATAAAAGGGCGGACAGTAGACGGTGTCTGAATAAATCTTCATATATTCCAGAAGCTTGAGAGGCGTTAATATAATTAAATAGCAAACGGAAAAGGACATGTTGGTGATGTATCAAGGGTCATGTGACAGGACACTATATTAAAGGGGCTAGGGGGGTTTGCTGCTTCAGCCATCGGACACATGAAGGGTAAGTCTGCGACAATATTACCCTTTATAATAGTCTCTGTAGTATGTCAAAATCGACAGAAGAGTGAAATATAAGGAATATCACAATTGTGCTTAACATTAAAATACCCACTGCTTACCCTATAGTTATTTACTTGGTAATGTATATATGGATTTATATAGGTATTCCTATTGCAGTTTGTGGACAAAGCAGGTTTTCCCACAGATAGAAAACATGTAATAAGACGTGGAAAAAAAAGCCGGGTATCTTTTTATAGGAATGATTGAATAGAGATGGCGGATTATTTCAAACCCTCACTCCCCAAACCATTGCGGCGTTAGTTCAGCCCAGACGCAAGTAATCATATCATGGTTTTTATCTGGCATTAAACACCTCTTTTTTTTTTTTTCAAGGATAAGAGCTTGTAAATTAGGGCGCCCTATCAGGGCCTTGGCATAGCGTTCTCTTAAAATTGCAAGAGGTGCGACAATACGGAGGAAATTTTGTATAAGGCGCGGAAAGAAAATTATTCCTTCTAGATCAGGCGGCTAAAAAATATATTCATGAGGACCTCAAGTTCAAATTAAACGCTCTGACCAATCAGGCTTCTCCGTGTATTCTACAGCTTGAAGTGATAAAACGGTTATCGCTAGGCCCAGGGTCAGAGACTACAAAAGTCTCAAAAAAAAAATAAAATACGTTCTTATAGGAGTAATTATTTCTTAACGATCAAACAAAAAAAAAACTGTGTTCCGAGGCATGGCATTGCCCGAGCCTCTGTTATTTTCTCAATCCCTTCCCAGAATGCCGTTATTTTACGCGTTTGGTTAACGGCTTTGTAGCGTCAGGTCAATCTTTACGCGACGGGTGGACTGGATTTTTATCCAAGGGAGTCGTGACAGCGATTTATATAAGGTCTGGGATATTTACCCGGAACCTCCTGTGAATCTGCATGTTATAAAACGTGATGGACTGGGGAACTGACCGGCAGAGCTGAAGATGGAAAAAGGCAAAGGAAAAGTTAATATATCAAAGAGATGACATTAAAAGGATAAAGTCGGTACAATGCGGGTTTTCTTTACATTACAATTTCCTAAATTTATTATTATAATTAGGTATAAAGTATAAAAAGAACCACATCCATCCAGTTCAACCTACAGAAATACACATTCCTAACCTAAACAAAACAATATGAGGGAAAAAAATTCCCTTATTGACTCCAAGTGGCAATGGGAAGGGAACTTTCCCATGGATCAACTCTTATTTATGTATCGATACGTACTTAACATCCTTGTGTGTATGGAAACCTTTTCCCCATCTCCAGTTTATTGATAAAAGACCAATGAAACCTGCACATAAGAACAACGTCCCACTGGGAAACAGTTCCATAGCTTTACAGTTCTCACAGTGACAAACCCTTTTTGCCAACTCTACTTTATTATCAATCCAAGTAAAACTTGTAACATTCCGCGGGTTTGTAGAAAACTCATCCAGCTTTGATTAAACTGACCAATTGAAAACTTGCCATAACAACGTCCGTGGAAAAGAAAGTTCCACGAGCGTTACCGTTGTAGTGTCACAGTGACCTAGAATAACTTCCGCACTCCACTTTATGTATCATACCAGTAACTTGTACATTTCCTTGTTGGTAGAATAAGATCATCCAGCTTTTTATTAAAATTCCTGACCAATGAACCTGCTCCAATACAACATCCACTGGAAGACAGTTCCATAGCTTTACCGTTCTCACAGTGAAAAACCCTTCCCGAACTCTACTTTATGTAAATTGTGTGAACATTCCTTGTGTGGTTTGTTTGTCAGAAACTCATCACAGCTTTTGTATTAAAAGACCAATTGAACCTGCAATATACAACAGTCCACTTGAAGAAGACAGTTCCATACGCCTTTACCAGTTCCACAGTGAAAAAACAGTTCCTGTCACCGAATCTACTTTAAGTGCAATTACTCGTATAACTTGTAAACATTCCTGTTGTAGGAAAAATCATCCAGCTTGATTATTATAAACTGTACTGCCAATGTGTACTTGCGTGTATAATCAATCTCCACGGAAGACAGTTCTCTCAATTAGCTTTATCCGTTCTAGAAGTAGTGCAGAAACCCTTTCCACCAACTCTACTTCAGCGCGTATCCAATACCAGTAAATTGTAACATTCATCTTGTGGTGTTATGTAGAAACTATCCAGCTTTTTTATTAAACTGAAGACCAATGAACCGCCATAACAACGTCCACTGGAAGACAGATTCCAACGCGGTTACCGTTCTTCTACTCAGTGTGACAATGATGTACTTTCCCAAACTGTTACTTTATGTATCAATACCAGTAACTAGTATATAACTTCAGCTTGTTTTGCAGACAGAGAGGACACAGAGTGTAATTCCAGCTGGTTAAGTAAAAAACCCTGACCAATGAATGACCTGCCATTGTATGTGTACGTGCACCACTGGAAGACTAGTTCCACTAGCTGTTTATCGTTCTCACAGAGGTATAGAAACCCTTTCCCAACGTCACTTTAAGGTAATCAATCCCAAGTATAAACTAAGTAACATCCTGTTCTGTTAGAAAAAGCATCCAGCTTTATTAAATCTGACTACAATGAACTGCTGATAAACGTCCACTGGAAGGGAACAGTTAAATAAGTGTTACAATTCAAACAGTGAAAACCATTTCCCAAACTCTAACTTTTATTGTGTGTCAATAAGCCAAGTAAACTGTGGAACATTCACCTTGTTTGCAGAAACTCATCCAGTCCTTTTTTATTAAAACATGACCCCAAATGAGCCTGCCACTAACAACGTCACCACTGGAAATAGTCAGTTCCCATGCCCGCTTTTGCCGTTTCTCACGGTTGACAACACTACTTGCCCAACTCTACTTATGTATCCCAAATAGTTGCGCACAGTAAACCTGTAACATGGCCTGTTGTTGTAGAAAAGCTCATTCGCAGCTTTTTTATTGTAAGACTGACCCATGAGACCCGTGCCATAACAACGTCACAGTATCGAGAGAAAAGACAGTTCCATAGCTTTAACTATTCTCACAGTGACAAAAAATCCTCCTTCCCAAACTTACGTTATGATTCAATACCAGTAACTTCGTAACATTCCTCGGGGTTTGTAGAAACTCATCCAGACTTTTTATTAAAACGACCCAATGAACCTGCCATAAAACAAACGGTGCCAATGGAAGACAGTTCTAGCGTCATCCGTTCTCACAGTGACAAAACCGTTTCCCAACTCTACTTGTGGGTGTTATCAATACCAAGTAACATTGGCACACATCCTTGTTGGTAGAAAACTCATCCAGCTTTTTATTAAACTGAGCAATGAACCGCTCAGTAACAACGTCCACTGGGAAGCAGTCCATAGCTTTACCGTTCCCACAGTGACCAAAAAAACCCTTTCACCAAACTTCAACTTGTATGTATCAAAGAAAAAAGATACCAAGTAACTTTGCTTAACACTTCCGTGTTGTAGTAGACAACTCGAACCAGCTTTTTTATTGTAAACTGGCAAGAAATGAATGAATTCCCCTGCCATAAACACATTACCGTACACTGGTAAGGGACAGTTCCATAGTATTTTTAAGTGTCTCACAGTAAACAAACCTACATTCCCAACTCTACACTTTAGGTATGTCAATCCCAGTAAACTGTCAAACATCCTGTGTTGTATGATAACTCATTCCAGCTTTTTATTACAGTACTGATCCCAATGAACCTGCACATAAAATAATAGTCCACTGGAAGAAATATTTCCACATAGCTTTTTACGTGCTCACAGTGGACAAAAGCCCTTTCCAAACTCACCTTTATGTATCAATCCCAGTAAACTATGATAACATTCCTCTGTTTGTAGAAAACTCATCCAGCTTTTATTAAAGCTGAGACAATTTGAACGACTGCTTAAACATTCTCAAACAAACGTCACACTGTGGACCGGAAGCATATATTTTGTTTGGAGTCCAGAAGATTTACCAGTTCCCGCAGGGACAAACCTTTCCCAACTCGGACTTTATGTATACACGAATAACAGGTAACTGGTGGTAAATTCCTTGTTTGTAGAATACTCAACCAGCGTTTTTATTAAACTGAGCAGAACCAGCCATAACAACGTCCAATGGAGACAGTTCCATAGCTTTACCGTTCTCACAGTAAAAAACCCTTCCCAATCTACGTTTATGTTCCAATACCTAGTACACTTGTAAAACACCTGTCTTGTAGAAAACTTCATCCAAGCGTTTTATTAAATGACCAGCATGTGAACTGCATAACAACGTCCACTGGAAGACAAGTTCCATAGCTTTACGTTCGTACAGTGACCAAAACCTTCCCAACTTCGTATGTTTTGTATCAATAGCAGCAGTAACTTGTGTAACAATTCCTCCTGATTGTAGTGAAACTCATCCAGGCCTTTTTAGTGTGTGTAACGACCACAATATGAACCTGCATAACAAGACGTTCCAATGGAAAGAACACAAGTTTTCCAATAGCTTTAGCCGTTCTCACAGTGATCAAACCACTTTCCCAACTCATATGTGTGTGATATTGTATCAATACTAGTGTAAATGTACCATTGCATTGTTGTAGGGAAAATACTTGCAGTCACAATGCTTTTGATTAAAATGACCAATGAACCTGCACCATCAACACAACGTCCATATGTGTGAAGACCAGTCCATTTAGCCTTAGTTCTATCAGTGACAAAAACCTTTGAAACCTTCTGAACTTTAAGAATGGGTACCATAACTGAACATTGCCTTGTTTGTGCAGAAGTAATAACCTCATCCTGTGCGCTTTAAAATTAACCTGCACATATATGAAAACTGCAGCACATAACATACGACCACTGGAAGCAGTTGCGCTCATATTGAGGATTTAACCGTTTCTACACAGTGATAGCAAACCGCCTTTTTCTCCAATGTCTACTGTATGTATCAATTGCCATGTAACTTTGTAAACATTCCTTGTTTTGTAGAAAATCAGTTGACCCACTTTTATCTAATAACTGACAATGAACCTGCCATACAAGTCCACTGGAAGACAGTCCATTAGCTTACCGTTCTCACAGTGACAAACCCTTTCCCAACTCTACTTTAGTATCATCCCAGTAACGTGTAACATTCATTGTTGTAGGAAAATCATCCAGCTTTTTATTAAACGACCAATGACCGCCATAACAACGTCAATGGAGACAGAGTTTCAATAGCTCTTTACCGTTTCCACAGTGACAAACCCTTTCCCAACTCTACTTTAGGTATCCAATACAAGTAACTTGTAAAATTCCTTGTTTGTAGAGAAAACTATCCAGGCTTTTTAATTAAAGGCACCAATGAACCGCCAACACAACGTCACACTGGAAGGACAGTTTCCATAGCTTTTACCGATTCTCAACAGTGATCTAAACTGTAATAGTTACAAGTACATATAGTACTCTGATGTTCAATACCAGTAAACTGTAACAATATGTTCCTTTGTTGTAGAAACTCATCCAGCTTTTTATTAAATACTGACCAATGATACTAATGTCCATATTTATTCAAGCGTTCCTACTGGAAGACAGTTCCATAGCTTTACCATTATATCTCACAGGTGACCAAACCCTTTCCCAACTCTCTTAGTATCAATACCAGTAGCTTGTAACATTTCCGTTGTTTGGTAGAAAACATCATCCAGCTTTTTATTAAAACTGGACCAATGAACCTGCCCTAACAACGCGTCCATTTGGATGGACAGTTCCATAATGCTTTACTCGTTCTCACCAGAGAAAACCTTGGCCCATCCCTCGATTTTATGTCGCACTACCAGTAAAAACTTGAACATTCCTTGTTGCAGAAGCAGATACAACTCAACCAGCTTGTGTGTATCGTAAAATTTGCTGACCACAATGAACCTGCCACCCAAATGTCCACTTGAACAAGGAACAGTACCAATCAGCTTTTAATCCGTTCTCACAGGTTGACAAACCTTCCAACATCGCTTTCATTACTAATCAATACCAAGTAAACGTTTGTAGCAAATAGCTGTTTGCAGGAACTCATGCCAGCTTTTTATTTAAACTTGAACCAATGAAGACCTGCCATAACAACGTGACAATTCTGGCAAGCCCCAGTTCCAATAGCGTACCGTTCTCACAGTGACAAACCCGTTTCCCAACTATACTTTATGTATCAATCCCAGTAACATGTAACATTCTTGTTTTGTAGAAACTCATCCAAGCTTTTATTAAAACTGACCAATGGAACATGCCATATAAAACAACGTCCACTGGAGACAGTTCCATAGCTTTACCGTCTCACAGTGACAAACCGTTGCCCAACTCTTACTTTATGTAGTACATCCAGTAGTAACTTGTACATCCCTTGTTTGTAGAAACTCATCCAGTCTTGTTTTATAAAGTGACCCAAATAACTGCATACTAACAACGTCCACTGGAAGACAGTTCCATAGGCTTTCCCATTCTTCCAGCAGTTGTATCAAATACCTTTTCCCAACTATACTTTATGTATCAATCCCAGTATGTATGGTGTATATACATTCCTGGTTTGTAGAAACATCCAACGTCTTTTTTTAGTTACTGACAAATGACCTGCCACACAACCACGTCCACTGGAAGAAAGCTTGCAGATGGACCAGGGCCCCCATAGTCTCAGTACTTCTATAAAAGCCCAATATACAGCGGTTTGGTAGAACAGTTGGGCGTAAGCACTGCTGAAGGTTAAGTAACAAAATTAAATTAATCTGATCTCTAAACTGAACCTTGGCTATGATTTTTTTGCCAGCAACTGGGGAACATGTTCTGCTCAAGCTTCCCCCTCTGACTGATCATGGTTTTCGGATAGAGCTAGGTAATGTCACCTTCCCAGCTGGTAGGATGTATGGCCATATTTATAAAGGGTGTGGTAGTTCTTTTAGTGATACCGCGTCTTAACGATCATTATATTGATCATTAATTTTCGATTGCTATCAAAAATCTACAATAGCGATCGGCCATAGCGATACTTACTACAGCTTAGTATTCCATCAACAACCGTTCGTAGATTTACAAATGTTTGGTAAATGTGCGATCGCGGCCGTAGATTTACGATCCTGCGGGATTTTAAATCTGGCCCTATATGTTAATAAAGTTTACCATGGTTGTATGGCTTTATTTTTGAACTGTAGCAGTAATCTGAGAATTGGGAACATACGAACTGGTGAAGTTGCAGAGCAGATTCTTAAAGGGCATGTCCACCCCCAAAACTATAATCCCCCCAACTACTGGCCCCACCATGTAGTGTAGTTTAATCCTTACCTCACATCCCAACTCCATCTGGTTCTCCTGTAGTCCCCCCCCAAAGTTCCAAAAACTGACCACCAGGAGGCTAGCAGGTCCATATAGGACACTGCCTTCTACCTGGCCTCCCGGAGATTCCTGCCATGCATGCTGCAGCCCTTCTCCCCCCTCCCTCCCCTCCCTCTCCCTCCCTCTCCCTCCCTTCTGCTATCCCTCCCCCTAGCGTTAAACCCCTCTGCTATCCCTTCCCCTATGTCCCCCAGCCCCAACCGCATACTTTTATTTTTAAAAAGCTCCCCAATGTTTTACTTACCTCTCCGCTTTCCTACGCGGAAGTGAGCTGCCGGCAGCCGCGTCCGTGATTGGCTGCCGCTCAGCCAATCACAGATGCGGCTGCCGGTCCCGCCCCTCTGCTTGCATTTCCTCACAAGCAGAGGGCCGGGAGCGCGGCGCAGGAAAGAAGGGAAGGTAAGTAGAGTTTGGGGGGCTTTCTAAAAAAAAAATTTATGCGGTTGGGGCTGGGAGCCCAGGGGGATCACATATTAATTTTTTTATTTTAGGGTGGACATAGCCTTTAATAAAATTTATTGTTGCCAAGAGATTAAAATTGTAAAAAGTTAAATAGTTAAAATCACGTTGGAAACAAAAGGACAGTCTGACCACTTTTGTCCACAAAACTCTTATATATGGATGTCATTTTATAAAAAGACGAGAATACAAACAGAAATTCAACTATAAACCTTCCGCCATTTTGTTTTTTTCCCCAATACATCATATAAGGGGGAAACCTATAATTGTACATTTGCTCAGATTTCTGCATAATGATACTAAGGGTCCAATATTTAGCCATATCTCAAATACCAATTATCATGTATGGGCTTATTTCCCACAATCCCTACATACTATGGATGAATATAACTGGCATTTTCCAAATATTTAATGGGATTTTATAAAATTTTCAATTTTTTAAATGGATTTTCCTATTTCTAAAATTTTTTTATTTTTAATGAAAAGTTTGAGTTTAAAAAAATTCCGTTGGATCTGCCAATTTTGTTAATCGCCAGTTCCGAATGAAACCGGGTTCATTTTGAAACCAGGATTCATCACTTGTAACCACACAAAATGTAGAAAATCTATAGAGCAATTAAACACACTCTTTTCCTCCATCCCCATTGGTTGGGAGTCTGTCCAGTTATATGAGCTGTGCATCAGAGAGTGAATTATTACAGACGATAAAGTCTCTAATTCGCACTAATCCTACATACAAGTGAGTAAACAGCTCACCCACCAAAATATCACACTGGGGACACCTAGTGGGAGTAACACGTAATAGCTAATCCAGTGACTGCTTAAAAAAAGGACCAACATCAATGTGACTCTTGTGCCAGACAGAACAGGCTGAACCACAAATACCCAGTGACAGACTTACTAGTAGGCGGCTAACGGCCAGCACATGGAATTATGGTCTATATATGGATTGGCCAACTGATGGGAGGATAACATTTCAAAGCAACAATAAAATCGGCAGACAGTAACATAGTTACAGCCTTAGGGGTTTCTACTGACCAATGGGTCTTTCTAACTTTGTCTTCGACGTGGTAGTACCACAAGAGCCATGGGACCACGGGGGTCCTAGAGGCTAAGGAACCCCAAATTCTTGCTAAAGATGCAGCCCCATAGACTTTTACACTCTCGGTACCATAGACTGATGTAGATGAAGATGTAGATTTCTAGTTAAGCCATTGATTATCAACCCAAAGCAGCCCAATAATTGGAATTTTAAAAGAAAGCATAGGTCTCCTCCCTTGTTTAAATGACTGTGTGTGTGGGGGAAATTAAATCCACCCTGCGGATTATAACGATCAGGCCCAGATTTACCATTAGGTAAATAGGGATGCGCCTAGGGCTTCTGTGTTTGGAGGGATGGCTGATCCTGAAACAATTTAAATTTAGATGGTGAACATCAAGTCCTGAAAAGGATCCGAAGTTAGATGCCCAGGGGTTTAAAAATAGGCTAAAACTGGTTAAGAACATCACTGGTGATTAGAGGTGTACTGTGGGTTCTAATAGAACCCAGTTTCGAATCGAATCCGAGGGTTTCAAAGTCCCGATTAAACTTTCGGAACTCCCAGAGTTTACGAAACCGAATTTTCAGAGTTTTCAATTTTATCGAAAATGCGATAATTATCGAAATCGAAAGTAGCCGATTTTGAAAATCAAAACTCAAAATTTCTGAAAATTTAGAAATTCGAAAACAAAGCGAAACAGTTTCGAACATCTCTACTGGTGAGATAGACCCAAACCAGATCCCGGTTCTGAAGTGGATTTCACGGATCTGCCGGAACTCGGGCTTTGCAAATTTTTACTTTCACAAACCTCGAAGATTCGTTTGAGGGTTGTATTTTGCTCTAACCAATCTACTCAACAAATTTGAGTTCATCAAGAGATGTCTGTGCATCTGATGATAATCTAACCAAGAATGAAAGCTATGCTTTTTCACATTTTGTAAGATAAAGGATTAAGAAACTAAAACAGCTGTTAAAGGGGGTATCATTGTTGTTCTAAAACTAAAAACAAATACAGAAAAGGATCTTTGAGACAACTTAAGATGAAAACTTAATATTTGAAAATGAAAGGAAATCCTATGAACAAAATTTAACAAGGTATATGACAAATAGTCCTAAGCGAATTGCAGGAATATTGATCAATGATTTTAAAGGAATAGTTCACACAAAAAGTGAACTATTCCTTTAAATAGTGATTGAAGACCAGGAGGTAAAGGACCTATTCTTACCTTCTCTTCTTCAATCACTTCACCAGGATTAATGGAGCCGCGGGTGATCGTGCGTGAGGTAATTAAACTTACCTTCGGTCTTGGATCCTGGTGAACTGATTGAAGAACGGAAGGTAAGGAATAGGTCCTTTACCTCCCGGTCTTCAGTCACTGCTTTAAGAATAAATGTGTGAACTATTCCTTTAAGAATAATTTCATCTATAATAAACATGTTTCATTATAGACTTTTATTCATATTTCCAAGATCCATTAGAATAAGGAGAAGCTACTTAGAAGGCCAATCATTTTGGGAATTGGAAGACAAACTGAAGGTGCCAGTAGTACATGGATTATATTTTAAGACCATTTTTACAAACTTCTTTCTATGTAAGAGACACTAGTAATGTATTAAGAAGGATAGAGGAACCTATGTATGGTACCTGGTGGCACTTTCCTCATATGGATGGATGTCTAGGGGCATCTGTCAATACCACATGGAGTTAATTTAGATACAGTATGCTTCTTCCTAGACTCACGAGGTATCAAAACAAGGGGAAAAGAGCTAGCAATTATAAAGAAAAAAAAATGAAATTCAATTTCATAAATAGGTTAAGAATACACACACACACACCAACACACACACACACACACACTATATAATATATATATATATATATATATATAACACACAACCAACACACATAAATATATATTATATATATATATATAATATATATACATACTTACAATCTAATGGGTACATCTCCCACCACAGTACAAGAGATTTGTGCTGCCAAGATGAGGGAGGACAACCTACTCACGTGGCTAAGGTATGTGGGGGATTCTTTGTGCTCTGGAAAGGCCAGAAGCCCAGATTTGGTAGAGTAGTTGAAAGAAACAGTTACAAACATTCACTTAACCATGAAATGTGATAAAATGAGTATCAAGTTTCTCAACCTTTTGATCAAAATTGTTAATGGAAATGGTATAAATTACAGACCACATTCTGATTGTGTTTGTAAATGGTTCTGTATAATAACTTCTTGTTTTCAATGGTGAGTTCTGTCACTAGCAAGGGGGACTGCGATGGGTGCTACCTGTGCGCCCACCTACGCCTGTTAGAGGTGGGAGCTGTTTAAGGTGGGAGATGACCACAGTGCAAGAGATTTATGCTGCCAAGTTGAGGGAAGACAACATACTCATGTGGCTAAGGTATGTGGGGGGATATCTTTGTGTTCTGGAAAGTGCAAAGAGTGGAAAGAGTATACATTCAGATATACCATCAGAAAGTCGGTATGTGTATGTGCATGTATATTGTTGTATGATCCTGATATTCAATAGGTAGCACAATGTCTACTGGTTAATGTCAATAACTGGTTAATATAAGTGTTTGCATTCCTTTGTACAAGGTTATGAGGTACCCATAATATTATAGCACGGTTCTTACAGATCATACTGTGGGGCAGTACCATGAGGATTTGGTCTGGTCATTGTTGTCATATTGGGGGGTTTAGATTTCTTTGAATGAAGTAACACATTCTGATTCTGTCTTTACACATTGTAATGGAATATAAGGGCCTTGTGGGGAGTAGCAATAAGGCCACTAATGGGCAAATATGTGATGCAATATGGTGTTAGCGTGGGCTTTATACTGAAGTAGCGAGGCCTGGCACAGCGCAGCATCGTTAACAACATCGGGCACCAAATGCAGCTAGAAAGGGAAAGTTTAAGTATAAACTTTGAATTTGGCTTGAAAGACTGCATTTTGGAAGGGAATGTGTGCGTCTGTGCTGCAGATTTTAAAACTCAATAATGCCAATGAAGAGGTCATTGTTGTTTTTTACTTACCCTTTAAATATGTCACATCCATTAAAGGTAGGTCAGTTGATGTGTGTGTATATCAGGTTGGGAGATAAAATAATTTTTTGATGATTGGTCAAAATTGTTTTTTTGACTATAGTTACCCTTAACATGGCTGCCATGGAAATGGAAGGGTGGGTCAGAAGGTGTGTGTACCTGGATCAGGTTGGAAGTTAAAAAACAAAACTTTTTGATCATTGGTCAAAATTGTTTTTTTTACTTTAGTTACCCTTTATGTTGGCTGTCATAGTAATGGATAAGTAGATAAGTAGGTGTGGTACCTGGGTCTGGTTGAGAGGGTATGTCTTTTTTGTTTATAACCATAAAACTATCTTTTATTGAGGAAAATCTAAATTAGTTTTTTTGACTTTATTACCCTTTAAGTATGGCTACCAAAGGAATAAAGGGGAGTCAGTAGGTGTGTGTATTCGTGTGAGGTGGGGGGTATAGTGTTTTTGCATGTATGACTAATAACTAACTTTTATTGATGATTGATCAAAATTATTTTTTGACTATAGTTACCCTTTAAGTATGGCTTCCAGGGGATGGAAAGGTAGGTCAGTAGGGGGTGTACCTGGGTCTGTGTGGGGGGTTGGGGGTATCACCATTTGGATTTATGACCATGAAACAAAACTGTTTTGAAATATCCACATTTGAGGATTGTTACCAATAGTCTATGGGAAAAAATGTCCCGAAATTCGCAGATAGCGCCGTAACGTTTCAGCGGATTCCTTAGCTAGAAGATAGCACACTTCTCCTATATGCCCAACATGTCTTGTGGGAGGAGATACAGTCCAAATAACCGTAAGAATAAAACGGAAGAAGAAGAAGAAATAGAAAGAACAGGAATTTGGCTTTTTCAAGCCAAATTAATAAGCAATAAGCAAATCTTAACGTCTCCTGAATGGGCGCCAATGCCTACTGCCATGCAGCAAATCTCACAAAGTGTCTTTTGAGATACCCCCGCAATGAATGGGTTAAACTCACACTATTATATATTCCCGCTATTTGATAGGGTTACCCCTTATTTTATGCATACGAGGCTGGTGGTTTGTTATATATGGAGTAAATCATTTATAACAAAGCCATTTCTATTCCCTTAATTAAACGCACAGGCGTAACGAGATATCACTGAGCCCCCCAGCAAATCATTAATGGGCCCCCTCCCTGCTTCATTATAGTGGATGTCTGGCTTGAGGCTGTGGTTGTCATAGGAAAATAAGTTGGGGCCCCTAATTAAATGTGTTTCAGTTCAGGCCACATTGTACAGATGAAATCAATATGCACAATATTAAATCAAACCTAGGGACAAGACAGACCAATTAACAGTAAACTCAGTGGGGATTGAGCTTATCCTTAAAAAGACCTACAGCTGAAATGTAAAATGGATTCTATAATTGCTAACTAGCAGATTGCTGTAACTGACAACTTTAAAACAGCAGCATTGTGGGAAATCATTGTAACTCTGTAGGCTCCTAGCCGGTAGACATGGGATCCAACACAGAACCCGTGGGTTCCGAAATCCGAATGTTCTGTCCGAAACCGGACTTCGGAGCCTATTTTCTATAATTACCGAACGTTCGAGGATTATCGAAAATAGCTTCGAGCGTTCGATAATCTTGGAAAATATGCTCGGAAACTCAAAATTACTTTCCGATCATATTTTCGAGGATTATCGAGCATTCAAGGCTATTTTTGAAAAAGTCTCGAATGTTCGATAATTATCGAAAAGGGGCTCCAAAGTCCCAAAAGTATGTTCCGTTTCCGGATTTTCGGATCTTCAGGATTTTCCCAAGATCCGTAAATCCGAAAACGGAACAAATCTTGACAGTTTTATCCATCTCTACTAGCCAGTAGTGATGGTCTGTTCGGATCTGCGGCGGATTTCCCTCATTCGCGAACGGCGGATATCGCTGATTTCCGTATTTCCGCTTTCCGACTTTTCCGAACCGCGTTTTCGAAAATTTTCGAAATTACGAGGATTTCTCATATTTTCGAAAATGCACGGAAAAACGGTTTTTTCGAAAATTTCGAAATCACAAGGATTTCTCGTATTTTCGAAGAATTTTTCATTTTAATGGGCCCGCTCGCGATTTTCGAATTTTCCATTTTTTCAAAAATTCGCGGATCCTCGAGCGGACCGAATTTTGCGAAGTTCGGACATCTCTAGTAGCCAGTAAAATTGGTTTTCTCACTGCTCTGTCTTGATTGCAGAGAAGTTGCAGTTTCTTAATCAGTAGTTACTTGACAGCCTCTGGCAGGGGGGAGGGAGGGGCTAGAGAATTCACTGAGCATGTGCAACTTATACCTTGGTAGCGACACACGCTGTGGGTCATCCTTCTCTGCAACGCTTTTGGTTTTAAAGGTTAGAGAGAGAGTTATCTGGTAGATATAAAGAAAGAATTCATGCAGGTTATTTATAATTCAACTGATACAAAAAGAGAATTGGAACCTGTCAGATTGCTGTTCTCTGATTCACCAGGTTTGTGATGGTAAAAAGCAGAGAAAACAAAACCTTGAGAGGGAGGGAGGGTTCAGGTCATTTCACCTTAAATGAAAGAAAAAATGAGGCAGGTATAAAGGAACAAGTGCTTGTCTGTGATTGGATATCACCTGTCCGCCCTTCCCCCTTATTACATGAATTCCTTGGCCCTTTCAAGTTTCCCTTTCACATCAGTTCTTCACTCACCTGCAGCCCAGATAACACGGAGCCCAGTCAAGAAAGGGATCGATGAGTTTCAGGCGATATCGTGAGATGCCACCGGCATTGGACTTGTGCAACATGGAAAACAAAGGTAAAATTCCAAATATATCAGCCAAGTAAAGGAAATAAAAAGCTAGCTAGGGAATTCATAGAATTTCATTGAAATATTTGGCAATTTATCGGTTTCATTTCTGTTGTAGGGAGTAAAATAACATTTCCAAATGCGTGTTACCAGATCGTCTTCAATAATTATCATGATCAGGGCTGCACTGCCTGCAAATAGTCCAACACAAACATTAACACTGGGGTTAATGTTCCACTCCAGAACCAAGACAGGAAAGTCAATATATATATCATCATACAAGTTATTATGGGCTGTAAATGTACGGCCGCAGTTGTACATTAAGCCGAATATTCGTTAATTAACGAACGTTCAGGCGTAGAATGCCATGCAATCGCGGTCGTAGGTTTCTACGATCGGTAAAACAATGATAAATTAACAATCGTTTTAGCGATCATTATCCTGGTTGTTAAAGTCATCACGGTATCGCTTTATAAATATGGCCCTATGTTACGGCTCTGTTCAAAAACTATTACTAGCAAAATGCTGTTCAGATCAGTGGTTACTGGGTACTGAGTAGAACAATTTAAAAACAATCAGGACGATGCATTAAAGATCTTATTGTTAAAAAATGGTTCTAATTTGGACACAACCAATCAGATGTTTGCTTTCAAATGGAAGCTCGTTTCTGATTGATTGGAGCAAAATTAGCACCATTTTTAACGATAAGAACATTTACTACATCACACTGAATGTATCTGAGATGTGTTCATAGAAAATTTACTACAAGATTTTCTTAGCTATATACCTAGTTACATCTACTGATCTGCTTCACCTTATGTGACCCATCACAGACCGAACTAGTTATAATCTACTGACAACTTAGTTACCGATACTGATCTGCACCTTATGTCTCATCCCCATCTCTCTAGACTGAAAGGTTACAATCTGGACCTGGACATTCTACCCCTCTTACTGACCCATCACAGACCGACTAGTTATAATCCACTGACAACTTAATTACAGCTACTGATCTGTCACCTTATGTCTCATCCCCATCTCCTCTAGACTGTAAGGTTACAATCTGGACCTGGACACTCTACCCCTCTTACTGACCATCACAGACCGACTGTTATAATCCACGACAACTTAGTTACACATACTGATCTGTCACCTTATGTCTCATCCCCATTCCTCTAGACTGTAAGGTTACAATCTGGACCTGGACACTTCTACCCCTCTTACTGACCCATCACAGACCGACTAGTTATAATCCATGACAACTTAATTACAGCTACTGATCGTCACCTTATGTCTCATCCCCATCTCCTCTGACTGTAAGTGACAATCTGGACCTGGACACTTCTACCCCTCTTACTGACCCTCACAGACCGACTAGTTATAATCCACTGACAACTTAGTTACAGATACTGATCTGTTACCTTATGTCTCATCCCCATCTCCTCTAGACTGTAAGGTTACAATCTGGACCTGGACACTTCTACCCCTCTTACTGACCCATCACAGACCGACTGTTAAATCCACTGACAACTTAGTTACAGATACTGATGCTTCACCTTATGTCTCATCCCCATCTCCTCTAGACTGTAAGGTTACAATCTGGACCTGGACACTCTACCCCTCTACTGACCCATCACAGACCGACTAGTTATAATCCACTGACAACTTAGTTACACATACTGATCTGTCACCTTATGTCTCATCCCATCTCCTCTAGACTGTAAGGTTACAATCTGGACCTGGACACTTCTACCCCTCTTACTGACCCATACAGACCGACTAGTTATAATCCACTGACAACTTAGTTACAGCTACTGATCTGTCACCTTATGTCTCATCCCCATCTCCTCTAGACTGTAAGGTTACAATCTGGACCTGGACACTTCTACCCCTCTTACTGACCCATCACAGACGACTAGTTATAATCCACTGACAACTTAGTTACAGACACTGATCTGTACCTTATGTCTCATCCCATCTCCTCTAGACTGTAAGGTTACAATCTGGACCTGGACACTTCTACCCCTCTACTGGCCATCACAGACCGACTAGTTATAATCCACTGACAACTTAGTTACAGATACTGATCTGTCACCTTATGTCTCATCCCCATCTCCTCTAGACTGTAAGGTTACAATCTGGACCTGGACACTTCTACCCCTCTTACTGACCCATCACAGACGACTAGTTATAATCCACTGACAACTTAGTTACAGATACTGATCTGTCACCTTGTGTCTCATCCCCATCTCCTCTGACTGTAAGGTTACAATCGGACCTGGACACTTCACCCCTCTTACTGACCATACAGACCGACTATTATAATCCACTGACAACTTAGTTACAGCTACTGATCTGTCACCTTATGTCTCATCCCCATCTCCTCTGACTGTAAGGTACAATCTGGACCTAGACTTCTACCCTCTTACTGACCCATCACAGACCGACTAGTTATAATCCACTGACAACTAGTTACAGTACTGATCTGTCACCTTATGTCTCACCCATCTCCTTAGACTGTAAGGTTACAATCTGGACCTGGACACTTCTACCCCTATTACTGACCCATCACACAACGACTAGTTATAATCCACTGACAACTTAGTTACAGCTACTGATCTGTCACCTTAGTCTCATCCCCATCTCCTCTAGACTGTAAGGTACAATCTGGACCCGGACATTCTACCCCTCTTACTGACCCATCACAGACCGACTAGTTATAATCCACTGACAACCAGTTACAGATACTGATCTGCTTCACCTTATGTCTCATCCCCATCTCCTCAGACTGTAAGTTACAATCTGGACCTGGACACTTCTACCCCTCTTACAACCATCAGACCCACTAGTTATAATCCACTGACAACCTAGTTACAGCACTGATCTGCTCACCTTATGTCTCATCCCCATCTCCTCTAGACTGTAAGGTTACAATCTGGACCTGAACTTCTACCCCTCTTTACTGACCCATCACAGACCGACTAGTTATAATCACTGACAACTTAGTTACAGCTACTGATCTGTCACCTTATGTCTCATCCCCATCTCCTCTGACCGTAAGGTACAATCTGGACCTGGACACCTTACCCTCTTACTGACCCATCACAGACCGACTAGTTATAATCACTGACAACTTAGTTACAGCTACTGATCTGTCACCTTATGTCTCATCCCCATCTCCTCTAGACTGTAAGGTACAATCGGACCGGACACTTTCTACCCCTCTTACTGACCCATCACAGACGACTAGTTATAATCACTGACAACTTAGTACAGATACTGATCTGTCACCTTATGTCTCCTCCCATCTCCTCTAGACTGTAAGGTTACAATCTGGACCTGGACACTTCTACCCCTCTTACTAACCCATCACAGACCGACTAGTTATAATCCACTGACAACTAGTTACAGACTGATCTTCACCTTATGTCTCATCCCCATCTCCTCTAGACTGTAAGGTTACAATCTGAACTGGACACTTCTACCCCTCTTACTAACCATCACAGACCGACTAGTTATAATCCACTGACAACTTAGTTACAGATACTGATCTGTCACCTTATGTCTCATCCCCATCTCTCTAGACTGTAAGGTTACAATCTGGACCTGGACACTCTACCCCTCTTACTGACCCATCCAGACCGACTAGTTATAACCACAGACAACTTAGTTACAGTACTGATCTGTCACCTTAGTCTCATCCCCATCTCCTCTAGACTGTAAGGTTACAATGGACCTGGACACTTCTACCCCTCTTACTACCCATCACAGACCGACTAGTTATTATCCACTGACAACTTAGTTACAGTACTGATCTGTCACCTTATGTCTCATCCCCATCTCCTTAGACTGTAAGGTTACAATCTGGACCTGGACACTTCTACCCCTCTTACTGACCCATCCAGACCGACTAGTTATAATCCACTGACAACTTAGTTACAGATACTGATCTGTCACCTTATGTCTCATCCCCATCTCTCTAGACTGTAAGGTTACAATCTGGACCTGGACACTCTACCCCTCTTACTGACCCATCACAGACCGACTAGTTATAATCACTGACAACTAGTACAGATACTGATCTGTCACCTTATGTCTCATCCCCATCTCCTCTAGACTGTAAGGTTACAATCTGGACCTGGACACTCCTACCCCTTTACTGACCCATCACGACCGACTAGTATAATCCACTGACAACTTAGTTACAGATACTGATCTGTCACCTTATGTCTCATCCCATCTCCTCTAGACTGTAAGGTTACAATCTGACCTGGACCATCTACCCCTTTACTGACCCATCACAGACCGACTAGTTATAATCACTGACCACTTAGTTACAGATACTGATCTGTCACCTTTGTCTCATCCATCTCCCTAGACTGTAAGGTTACAATCTGGACCTGGACACTCCTACCCCTCTACTGACCCATCACAGAACGACTAGTTATAATTCACTGACAACTTAGTTACAGATATGATCTGTCACCTTATGTCTCTCCCCATCTCCTCTAGACTGTAAGGTTACAATCTGGACCGGACACTCTACCCCTCTTACTGACCCATCACAGACCGACTAGTTATAATCCACTGACAACTTAGTTACAGATAATGATCTGTCACCTTATGTCTCATCCCCATCTCCTCTAGACTGTAAGGTTACAAATCGGACCTGGACACTTCTACCCCTCTACTGACCCATCACAGACCCGACTAGTATAATCCACTGACAAACTTAGTTACAGATACTGATCTGTCACCTTAGTCTCATCCCATCTCCTCTAGACTGTAAGGTTACAACTGGACCTGGACAATCCCCCCTCTTACTGACCCATCACAGACCCGACTAGTTATAATCCACTGACAACTTAGTTACAGATACTGATCTGTCTACCTTATGTCTCTCCCCATTCCTCTAGACTGTAAGGTTACAATCTGGACCTGGACACTTCACCCCTCTTACTGACCATCACAGACCGACTAGTTATAATCCACTGACAACTTAGTTACAGATACTGATCTGTCACCTTATGTCTATCCCCATCTCTCTAGACTGTAAGGTTACAATATGGACCTGGAAACTCTAACCCTCTTACTACCATCACAAGACGACTAGTTATAATCCACTGGCAACTTAGTTACAGATACTGATCTGTCACCTATGTCTCATCCCCATCTCCTCTAGACGTAAGGTGGACAATCTGGGCCTGGACACTTTACCCCTCTTACTGTCCATCACAGACCGACTAGTATAATCCAATGACAAAACTTAGGTACCAGATACTGATCTCACTGAAGTGTCCAGGTCCAGATTGTAACCTTACAGTCTAGAGGAGATGAGATGAGACATAAGGTGACAGATCAGTATCTGTAACTAAGTTGTCAGTGAATTATAACTAGTCGGTCTGTGATGGGTCAGTAAGAGGGGTAGAAGTGTCCAGGTTCAGATTGTAACCTTACAGTCTAGAGGAGATGGGGATGAGACATAAGGTGAAGCAGATCAGTATCTGTAACTAAGTTGTCAGTGGATTATAACTAGTCGGACTGTAAGGTTACAATCTGGACCTGGACACTTCTACCCCTCTTACTGACCCATCACAGACCGACTAGTTATAATCCATGCACCTTAGTTACAGATACTGATCTGTTACCTTATGTTCTCATCCCATCTCCTTAGACTGTAAGGTTACAATCTGGACCTGGACACTTCTACCCCTCTTACTGACCCTCACAGACCGACTAGTTATAATCCACTGACAACTTAGTTACAGATACTGATCTGTCCCACCTTTGTCTCATCCCCATCTCCTCTAGACTGTAAGGTTACAATCTGGCCCTGGACACTCCTACCCCTCTTACTGACCCATCACAGACCGACTAGTTATAATCCACTGACAACTTAGTTCACATACTGATCTGTCACCTTATGTCTCATCCCCATCTCCTCTAGACTAAGGTTACAATCTGGACCTGGACACTTCTACCCCTCTTACTGACCCATCACAGACCGACTAGTTATAATCCCTGACACACTTAGTTACAGCTACTGATCTGTCACCTTATGTTCTCATCCCTCTCTCTCACTGTAAGGTTACAATCTGGACCTGGACACTTCTACCCTCTTACTGACCCATCACAGACCGACTAGTTTATCCACTGACAACTTATTTACAGACACTGACTGTCACCTTATGTCTCATCCCATCTCCTCTAGACTGTAAGTGTACAATCTGGACCTGGACACTTCTACCCCTCTTACTGCCCCATCACAGACGACTAGTTATAATCCACTGACAACTTAGTTACAGATACTGATCTGTCACCTTATGCTCATCCCCATCTCCTCTAGACTGTAAGGTTACAATCTGGACCTGGACACTTCAACCCCTCTTACTGACCCATCACAGACGACTAGTTATAATCCACTGACAACTTAGTTACAGATACTGATCTGTCACACTTATGTCTCATCCCCATCTCCTCTAGACTGTAAGGTTACAATCTGGACCTGGACACTTCTACCCCTCTTACTGACCCATAGACAACCGACTATTATAATCCACTGACAACTTAGTTACAGCTACTGACTGCTTCACCTTATGTCTCATCCCCATCTCCTCTAGACTGTAAGGTTACAATCTGGACCTAGAATACTTCTACTCCTCTATCCTACCTTACACCCATCACAGAGCCACTAGTTTATATCCACTGACAACTTATTTACAGTACTGATCTTCACCTTATGTCTCATCCCCAATCCCTCGACTGTAAGGTTACAATCTGGACCTGGCACACTTCTACCCCTATTATTGACCCTCACAGACCGACTATTTATAATCCACTGACAACTTAGTTACAGCTACTGATCTGTCACCTTATGTCTCATCCCCATCTCCTCTAGACTGTAAGGTACAATCTGGACCGACACTTCTACCCCTCTTACTGACCCATCAAGACCGACTAGTTATAATCCACTGACACACTAGTTACGATCTGATCTGCTCACCTTATGTCTCATCCCCATCTCCTCTAGACTGTAAGGTTACAATCTGACCTGGACACTTCTACCCCTCTTACTGACCCATCACAAGACCGACTAGTTATAATCCACTGACAACTATTACAGCACTGATCTGTCACCTTATGTCTCATCCCCTCTCCTCAGACTGTAAGGTTACAATCTGGACCTGAACTTCTACCCCTCTTACTGACCCATCACGACCGACTAGTTATAATCCACTGACAACTTAGTTACAGCTACTGATCTGTCACCTTATGTCTCATCCCCATCTCCTCTAGACTGTTACAATCTGGACCTGGACACTTCTACCCCTATTATTGACCCATCACAGACCGACTAGTTATAATCCACTGACAACTTAGTTACAGCTACTGATCTGTCCCCTTATGTCTCATCCCCATCTCCTCAGACTGTAAGGTGACAATCTGGACCCGACACTTCTACCCCTCTTACTGACCCATCACAGACCGACTAGTTATAATCCACTGACAACCTAGTTACAGATACTGATCTGCTTCACCTTATGTCTCATCCCCATCTCCTCTAGACTGTAAGGTTACAATCTGGACCTGGACACTTCTACCCCTCTTACTAACCCATCACAGACCGACTAGTTATAATCCACTGACAACTAGTTCACGCACTGATCTGCTTCACCTTATGTCTCATCCCCATCTCCTCTAGACTGTAAGGTTACAATCTGAACCTGGACACTTCTACCCCTCTTACTAACCCATCACAGACCGACTAGTTATAATCCACTGACAACTTAGTTACAGATACTGATCTGTCACCTTATGTCTCATCCCCATCTCCTCTAACTGTAAGGTTACAATCTGGACCTGGACACTCCTACCCCTCTTACTGACCCATCCAGACCGACTGTTATACCCACGACAACTAGTTACAGCTACTGATCTGTCACCTTATGTCTCATCCCCATCTCCTCAGACTGTAAGGTTACACTGGACCGGGACACTTCTACCCCTCTTACTAACCCATCACAGACCGACTATTGTTATATCCACTGACAACTTAGTTACAGCTACTGATCTGTCACCTATGTTCTCATCCCCATCTCCTCTAGACTGTAAGGTTACAATCTGGACCTGGACACTTCTACCCTCTTACTGAACCCATCACAGACCGACTAGTTTATAATCCACTGACAACTTAGTTACAGATACTGATCTGTCACCTTATGTCTCATCCCCATCTCCTCTAGCTGTAAGGTTACAATCTGGACCTGGACACTTCTACCCCTCTTACTGACCCATCACAGACCGACTAGTTATAATCCACTGACAACTTAGTTACAGATACTGATCTGTCACCTTATGTCTCATCCCCATCTCCTCTAGACTGTAAGGTTACAATCTGGACCTGGACACTCCTACCCCTTTACTGACCCATCACAGACCGACTAGTTATAATCCACTGACAACTTTTTTACAGATACTGATCTGTCACCTTATGTCTCATCCCCATCTCCTCTAGACTGTAAGGTTACAATCTGGACCTGGACACTCTACCCCTCTTACTGACCCATCACAGACCGACTAGTTATAATCCACTGACACTTAGTTACAGATACTGATCTGTCACCTTATGTCTCATCCCATCTCCTCTAGACTGTAAGGTTACAATCTGGACCTGGACACTCCTACCCCTCTTACTGACCCATCACAGACCGACTAGTTATAATCCACTGACAACTTAGTTACAGATATGATCTGTCACCTTATGTCTCATCCCATCTCCTCTAGACTGTAAGGTTACATCTGGACCTGGACACTCCTACCCCTCTTACTGACCCATCACAGACCGACTAGTTATATATCCACTGACAACTTAGTTACAGATATGATCTGTCACCTTATGTCTCATCCCATCTCCTCTAGACTGTAAGGTTACAATCTGGACCTGGACCGGACACTTCTCTACCCCTCTTACTGACCCATCACAGACCGACTAGTATAATCCACTGACAACTTAGTTACAGATACTGATCTGTCACCTTAGGTCTCATCCCCATCTCCCTAGACTGTAAGGTTACAATCTGGACCTGGACACTTCCTACCCCTCTTACGACCCATCACAGACCGACTAGTTATAATCCACGGACAACTTAGTTACAGTACTGATCTGCTTCACCTTATGCTCATCCCCATCTCCTCTAGACTGAAGGTTACAATCTGGACCTGGACACTTCTACCCCTCTTACTGACCCATCACAGACCGACTAGTTTAATCCACTGACAACTTAGTTACAGATACTATCTGTCACCTTTGCTCATCCCATCCCTTTAGACTGTAAGGTTACAATCTGGACCTGGACACTCTCTACCCCTCTTACTACCCATCACAGACCGACTAGTTATAATCCACTGACAACTTAGTTACAGATACGATCTGTCACCTTTGTCTCATCCCCATCTCCTCTAGACTGTAAGGTTACAATCGGGACCTGGACACTTCTACCCCTCTTACTGACCATCACAGACCGACTAGTTATAATCCACTGACAACTTAGTTACAGATACTGATCTGTCCCTTATGTCTCATCCCCATCTCCTCTAGACTGTAAGGTTACAATCTGGACCTGGACACTTCTACCCCTCTTACTGACCATCACAGACGACTAGTTATAATCCACTGACAACTTAGTTACAGATACTGATCTGTCACCTTATGTCCATCCCCATCTCCTCTAGACTGAAGGTTACAATCTGACCTGACACTTCTACCCCTCTTACTGATCCATCACGACCGACTAGTTATATCCACTGACAACTTAGTTACAGATACTGATCTGTCACCTTATGTCTCATCCCCATCTCCTCTAGACTGTAAGGTTACAATCTGGACCTGGACACTCTACCCCTCTTACTGACCCACCACAGACCGACTAGTTAATCCACTGACAACTTAGTTACAGATACTGATCTGTCACCTTATGTCTCATCCCCATCTCCTCTAGACTGTAAGGTTACAATCTGGACCTGGACACTCTACCTTCTTACTGACCCATCACAGACCGACTAGTTATAATCCACTGACAACTTAGTTACAGATACTGATCTGTCACCTTATGTCTCATCCCCATCTCCTCTAGACTGTAAGGTTACATCTGGACCTGGACACTCTACCCCTTTACTGACCCATCACAGACCGACTAGTTATAATCCACTGACAACTTAGTTACAGATACTGATCTGCTTCACCTTATGTCTCATCCCCATCTCCTCTAGACTGTAAGGTTCCAATCTGGACCTGAACACTCTACCCCCTCTTACTGACCCATCACAGACCGACTAGTTATAATCCACTGACAATAGTTACAGATACTGATCTGTCACCTTATGTCTCATCCCCATCTCCTCTAGACTGTAGGTTACAATCTGGACCTGGACACTCCTACCCCTCTTACTAACCCATCACAGACCGACTAGTTATAATCCACTGACAACTTAGTTACAGATACTGATCTGCTCACCTTATGTCTCATCCCCATCTCCTCTAGACTGTAAGGTACAATCTGACCGGGACACTTCTCCCCTCTTACTGACCCATCACAGACCACTAGTTATAATCCACTGACACTTAGTTCAGCTACTGATCTGTCACCTTATGTCTCATCCCCATCTCCTCTAGACTGTAAGGTTACAATCTGGACCTGGACACTTCTACCCCTTTACTGACCCATCACAGACCGACTAGTTATAATCCACTGACAACTTGTTTACAGATACTGATCTGTCACCTTCTGTCTCATCCCCATCTCCTTTAGACTGTAAGCTCTTGGGCTCCTTCTATGTACCACAGTAATTTGCCCCTGTAACTTACCACACTGAATGCTGCTGGACCAGCACTTACATTATTTGCATTCCCTTGTATGTAACATTATGTTTTCCTTATGTATATAAATCCACAATAATAATAATAATAATAATAACAATAATAACTAATAACAACTCATATGGTTGTATTGCCCGGTATTGCATTAACCCTTTGCATGCATTTAAGACATGAAACTCCCAAACTTGCATATTCTTGGCTATTCTGCATTGCGAAGAGTTAAAGTCTGCAGAATGCAGAACTAAAATCATTGCGTTGCAATTTTTTTAGCATTGCTGCAAATCCCCTGCCTGCATTTTATTTCTGTCTTAATTTCTATGCAGTATTGATGCGCAGTGTAGTAGTCAAAACTGTAGGTGAAATTAGACTAAAGGGTATCTTTACTGCTTTAGATACAGCAAGATATCACTACTCCACAAAACTTTTTTTGGGATTTTTAAATCTGAGCTGTAGATCCTGAGAAATCATCATTTGAAATCACAGCATTTACAGGGAAGACCTGTCACTCCAGAAGCAGAAATAATCCTATGTGATCCATCCCTGACCTCATTGCCTGCCTGCCTGCCTGCCTGTCTGCCAGCACCCTTCTTCCAACATTTAAGAAATCAGCGGAAAAAAGAAAGAAGGGGGAGGGAGGGGGAGATATGTAAGCAGAGCAGTGTCTATAGTGAGGCTTTGCAAAGCTTAAGTGTCGCAGACACTACAAGGATGGCAGTGAGTAAGGAGGGTGGGGGAATTAGGAGCAGTCACTAAACATTAATAATTAATGACAAAGCAAGCACCGATAAATATGTCAGTACCACCATTTTACTTCTTCTCCACATTGTAGTTTCAGAAATGTAAAGTTGTTTTAGTGATATAGTGACCCTTTAAGCTCAACACCGAACGGCTACTCACGATAATTGCCCCAAATGCCCATTGGTCGCATTGGTAGAATTCATTCCTAAGACAATGTGAATTCCTTTCGCCTGCAGATTACATGGTCCTCTGTGCTGTGGTCTGACCGCAACAATATTCTCATATACAGAACCTTACGAGGATTTCAAAGGCTTGCTGTAATTAATAACATTAATGCTATGTGTTATTAAACCCTTCAGAACCAATCAAGCCAGAACAATGCTATTTATAGAAAATTGGGCTGTTGGTACATCCATATTAAAGTGCAACTAGAGACCAAAAATATAATACATACAAAACTTTCAGGGTATTCCATAAAAGTTCTTATCGTTTAAAATTGTGCTAATTTTGCCCAACCATCAGATGTTAGCTTCAAATGTTAAAATGATCTGATCATTGGGGCAAAATTAGCACCATTTTAAACCATAGAACTTTTATTGAATCTCCCTGATAGAATTCTAGTGCACAAACATTCTATTGCGTATTGCTACCTCTCATAGGTTCTACTACAAACAGCCTGCTAAACCCTGGATAAATAAAAGCATTAGTTCAATAACTTATTGAACTAATTGCTTTTATTTATCCAGGGTTTATCACATTTTTAACAATGCCTATTTAGTACCAATGAGCAGTTAACTCCAAGTATCAGATATCACAGTCGGAAGCCCTCATACATGGGGTCAATTCCATTTGGTAAATTCATTGAATTTATCGGAATATCGAAGGCATTTTTTCCATGTTCGACAGATCGGCAATGCGAAAATTTTCCACTTATCTCCTTTACCTAGAACCTAGAATCTTTTCAAGCTGAAACCTACGGAAGATCGTTGGCAGATGTTAAGAATTGCCATAGGTTCTTCTGATCAGAATTTCGATAGTTTCGGGTGTTTGAAAATCCGATTGGAAAACCATTGACCGTGTATGGCTAGCTTGAGGATTCTTAAAAAACTTCCAATCACATTTGTTTTTGTTCTCCTATAAAATTTTTCACTTGACCGCCCAATAGTATAAGTATAGTATCGTATATATAGTATTTTAGTTGAATACATACGTCCATCTAGTCCAACCATCATCTAGCATATCCTCATTTCCTGCCTAACTGTTGTCCGAGGAAGGCAAAAAAAACCCCACCAAATTTATGAAGGGAAAAATTTCTTCCTGACTCCAAGTGGCAATCGAAATTTCCTGGATCAACTCTACTTTATGTATCAATCCAGTAACTTGTAACATTCCTTGTTTAGAAACTC
Source organism: Hymenochirus boettgeri (assembly GCA_019447015.1). NCBI lineage: Eukaryota > Metazoa > Chordata > Amphibia > Anura > Pipidae > Hymenochirus > Hymenochirus boettgeri. The sequence continues at coordinate 4,596,028 of CM033470.1, forward strand.
ATCCAGCTTTTTATTAAACTGACCAATGAACCTGCCATAACACGTCCACTGGAAGACAGGTCCATAGCTTTACCGTCCACAGTGACAAACCCTTTCCCAACTCTCCTTTATGTATCAATACCAGTAACTTGTAAACATTCCTTTTTTGTAGAAACTCACCAGCTTTTATTAAACTGACCAATGAACCTGCCATAACAACGTCCACTGGAAGACAGTTCCATGTTTTACCGTTCTCACAGTGACAAACCCTTTCCCAACTCTACTTTATGTATCAATACAGTAACTTGCAACATTCCTTTCCTGTGGCTACATGATGGTCTATAAATCAGCCCTCTGTTTCATTCTATAACATTCCCAACCTATTACCCAACCTCATATGTACAACAAGAGTCCCCTGGTGCCATGTAAACACTAAACCCACAGATTTGCCCTAACGCCCGGTCGTGGTTCTTTGTTTTCCCAGAGGGAACTCAAAAAGAAATTTCCGTTGGAATCGACGGTTAATAAAAGCGACAGGATTATTCCCATTCTAGGAGGTAAGTGTTTTTCCATAGACAATTTACAATCCTATCCTTGTCTCTATTGTCTTTAGTGCTGTACAAACCTGCAATTACCACTGGGCGAGACTTAATGAGACTCTAGTTAACAATGGGACAGTTACTGTGTTAATGAATAAGTTTGGAAAACGTTGTCATTAACCAATATCAAGGCTTTTCAAGAGTACAAGGCAGGTGTTTGTCCCAGCTGTAATTACAGTTATAAGATTGGTTGAATTACATGTTCCATTGGGGTTAATGTAATTAAATTTTTTTAATGTAATTGTTTATTTTAAAGGGAAGGGTTTGCCGGTGATCATTAAACTGGCATTCTACACGGTAGGAGGCCATGACACATCTGTAGCTTTATTTAATCAGTGGTCTGAATTAATTAGTAATTAGCCCTCCACCAATGTGGAACTATCCCCCAAATCCAGCACTATTAACCTGTTAAGAAATTTGCGATTTATTTGTGGCCCACCCAGACCCGAGGGTAGACAGACAAGGGGCAGGGCTGGGCAGATCGGGGTGTGCTACACCACGCCTGTCACTGCTGGGGGCCACTAGTGCAGCCTCCAGCGTGGCTCAGGTTGGGCATCATGGTTCTGACAGGGCCACCCCCAAAACTGCACTGCCGGCAGCCGTTTCTGCTCGCATTGGCTGCCTCTAAACCAATCATGGACGTGGCTGCCGTCCATGACTGGGACTTTGCTTGCTGAATTCACAGCCACGAGAGATGATGTCATGTCCATTGACAATGCCTTTACTACGAGGGGTCATTCAGTGAGCTCAGGGGAGCAAGTCTAAAGTTCACTGAGCTTTCACTGCACTTAATGAAACCGGGAGATCACACAGCGCACCTGGTTGAATATGTTGGGTTAGAAGCTGATTTGGGGCAATGTTCTCTCTAAGCTCAAATTAGCTGTGTTAGTTGTGTGTGCGTGCACAAGCGCACAGCTTAGAGGGAACACTGATCTGGGGTCAGTAGGGGGAGGATTACTACTCCATGGTAAAATATTTGGGGGATGGACAACCCTTAAAATTGGCGATATCTCAGCAAGATAGTATTAAAGTATTAAACCTGCTGGTAAGTATTGAACAAATCCTCCCCAACAAATGGGGGACATTGGGCCATCAGTGAGTGCGTCAGTTGTAAGCAATTTTTGGCCAACTGAATGATATTTCCATGTATTGGTTTGGTCCTAAATTTGGGGTGTTTTTGCAGGCCTCTGCACAGGGGCGTAACTGCCGCCCCCCACCCTGTGAGATTTGGAGGCAAGGCCCCTACCCACCCCCCTACCCAAAAGTTCACTATCAGCTGTTTAAAATACCAACCCAAACTTCCGGTTCAGTTCCGGTCCTTTCAACGCTGATCGCCCGTATGTTTCCTTCATGTTTCCTGTTCAAAACAGCTGAGTGCAGAGGTTTTGGCAGGCTCTCTTACCGTCCATGCCCTCTTACCGTCTGGGCTCCCCATGGTGGCAGGGCAGTTGTTACTCCACTGTGTCAGTGTCCCATCTGTCCGGATGCTGTCCCACATGACCATGGCAAACTGTTACTGCTACTTTTGCCGTGACCACAGTGATTCGTCCTGGTTAACTGCTCATTAGTGGCGAACAGTCGGCCGAGAGGAAGGATCATCTGGTGTGTATCCAGCCTTACTTTCTATATCTGTTGTGGGTGCACCTGGTTTCTTTTGACTGTAGATTACAATGTTGGATGCTGTAGAGCAGTTCCTGTATCTAATCGCTATTTTCTCCATGTCTTTAAGACATCCCCTTGATTTTCAGGAGTAACGTCTTTTCCAATCGATTCATAGACGACTACGTCTCATTGAAAGTTACTCCCAGGAGCTACTGCAAATGAGATGCAAGATCTCCCGTCTGAAATGTCATTACGTTTTTCTCTCCCAGTAATCAAGATCTAGCGCCATCATTCGATAAAAACAGGATTTTTCCCCTGGCGAATGTTTCATTCAAATCGACCAATAGTCAACGAGCAGAGGGATCTAGAATCTCATTTCAGGTTATCCCAGAAAATAGACGATTGAATTTACCGTAGAAACAGTTCCTATTACTATACTATACTGTACAAAGCTTAAAGGTTCACCGTACTCACCAAAACTTTGCTTATGGCATTCCATAATTTACAAGCTTTTTAAATGCTGCTACTCTCATATCTGTGTCTGCCTACATTCATTTAGAAAACTAATAATTTCTCGCTAACTACATCACTGGCCCCTCCTTCATTAGACAGTGCCCCTGGCACTCATAACTTCTAGGCATGCCCAGTTGCAGGCATTCCCATGCATATCAAACTCTGTGTTTTCACTGCCATGAGATCCCTTTGGGGCTGGTTTAAATGTCTCTTTTTAAAGGATAATAAAAGACTTAACATAGTTTAAGTAAATGCAGTAAGTGTTTGCGAAAGACATTTTAATTGTCTTTTATTTTTAGGATAACAAGGTGATTCCACCTAGATCTATTTCTACTTCTATAAACTTCATTCCAATGATGGGAATCAAACAGGTTTATAATGCTCTACGTCTTTCGTTTGAATGGATCATGTGATCCACATCAAATCAAACAATCTGATACAGGGAAATGTGTCTCTTTCCTTTTAGTTCAGTTCTATTATTTCAGGTTTTTTGGCAATCTTGTTTATGGATTTGAATGAGGCAATCGGGAACTAATGATCAGGTGATTGAATAAATAAATGTATCGTATAACAGGGTGCGGTGAAAGGATTTTAATGCACTTGGTTTTAAATTTATTTTTCCATAATATATGTGTGTTTGATGTACATTCGCGTTAGGGGTAGAGATGTCCGAACGTCGCAAAATCCGGTCCGCTCGGGATCCGCAAATTGTCGAAAAAATTCGAAAATCCGTGAGCTGACCCATTAAAATCTATAAAAATTAAAAAATACAGATTCTGCGAAAATACGAAATCTGCAATTTCTGTATTTTCGAAAATACGAGAAATCCTCGTTCAGATCCGCGAACTGGGCCTCACTAGTTAGGGGCACATTCTATTGGCTGATAGCTTTAATCCAGCGATTTCCAACCTACGACTTGGCCGAGAATTTGGCGGTGTGGCAAGAGGTGTGTTGGGCATGAGTGGGCATAACCGGGCATGTCAGGGCTAAAAGTATGGGTATGGGGTGCTGCTATTGTGGCTCCAGCATGGGCCCATGTTGAGCACCCCTACTTTAATCATTCCGGTGCTGAGAAGTTACTATAAATAAACATGAAGGATCAGCAAACCCATCAGATCCTAAGGAATTTGCTGAATATCAGGAATGTGTGGCACTAAAACAATAGATCCAGATGGTGATAAACTGCTGTTAAAAATTCTGTTCCATTTTTACTTGCCCTTTACGTTGCCCCATGATACACATACACTATCGACTCCAGCGTGGAACAAAGGGCCCATTGAAAACACTCTGTACCTAATTTATCATATCGGTAATTTACTATTTTTATTATAAATTAATATAATCTTTAAAACAGCGATCGTTATCCGATCGTGAAAGGTGCGGTATCGCTGAAAAGCAATACTGCGCCTTTATGAATATGGCTCAAAGTGTGTACTTGAGTTTAAAACAAGCATAGAGAAGGGGATAAAGATGCGGCAGGACTTAGGGGCCCATACATGCACCAATCCTGGTTGTAAGATATCGGGATATTCCAACATTTACGATTGTTTGACTGTGTATGGCTGATCGTAACACTTTCTTGTCTATCATAAATATAAATTTTTTTTTTAATCTGACCAACAATATTCATGCAATCGTTATTAGGGCATTTAAGGGCCCCTTTACATGGGCTGGTGCAGGGTACAGGAGATGACTTTCATTATACATGGAGCAGTAGGGGCCCGTAATGATAACAATGTGCTTGCTATTACAGCCTGGTGGTGCTACCCCCAGACAGCGACCAAGGAAGAAGAAAGTGTGAACACGGTGACATCCTCACACCGGTCTCACGCCTGTGATCTCCCAGAAATACGTCTGCATCGAAAGCTTTGAAACCCCAAGACACTAAGAACAGACCCTTCAAAGTCAAGAAAAATGAAACAATTGACTGTTCTCATCAAGATCTACAGGTAGAGATCTTTCTATGAGCAGGGAACAAGGCCATGAGGCAGCCAGAGGCCTTCACAACTGTAATTAGAGATTCCCAGAAGATTCTGGTCTCTATATTCTAATGACAGCTGCTCTATCTCTGGTGGTTTTGTTGCTTAAATTAAATAATTAGCTGATTCTTGATTGGAGAAGAGTTTAACCAATCAGAAGTTAGCGATTCAAGCATATAAGCCATAAGACAGATACCCACTCCATTTCAGCCCAGCAAACCCAGATGTCCAGATGGCGCAAGGAGCAAGCCTTCTTATTGATCAGCCCTGCCATACTCATACTCATGACAAGACATGAAAGTAGCAAGGGTATGGAAGGGTTTTATTGCTTCCATTTTAAACACATTTTAATTGACATTTTAAGTCCAAATTACTAGATCATTTCTTTAACCAGGTGATACAGAATGATGAAGCTGGAGTTCAGCCAATTAAAAAATAAGGACATTTATAGTTTAGTATAGTATATATGTAGTATAGTATAGTATGTATAGTATAGTATAGTATGTATAGTTTAGTATATATAATTTGAGGTTGAATAAGACAATACGTCCATCCAGTCCAACCCATCTAGCAATATCCTCATTTCCTGCCTACCTGTTGATCCAGAGGAAGGCAAAAAAACCCCACCAAATTTATGAAGGGGGAAAAATTCCTTCCTGACTCCAAGTGGCAATGGGAATTTCCCTGGATCAACTCTACTTTATGATCAATACCAGTAACTTGCAACATTCCTTGTTTGTAGAAACTCATCCACTTTTATTAAACTGACCAATGAACCTGCCATAACAACGTCCACTGGAAGACAGTTCCATAGCTTTACCGTTCTCACAGTGACAAACCCTTTCCCAACTCTACTTTATGTATCAATACCAGTAACTTGTAACATTCCTTGTTTGTAGAAACTCATCCGCTTTTTATTAAACTGACCAATGAACCTGCCATAACAACGTCCACTGGAACAGTTCCATAGCTTTACCGTTCTCACAGTGACAAACCCTTCCCAACTCTACTTTATGTATCAATACCAGTAACTTTAACATTCCTTGTTTGTAGAAACTCACCAGCTTTTTATTAAACTGACCAATGAACCTGCCATAACAACATCCACTGGAGACAGTTCCATAGCTTTACCGTTCTCACAGTGAAAAACCCTTTCCCAACTCTACTTTATGTATCAATACCAGTAACTTGTAACATTCCTTGTTTTAGAAACTCATCCAGCTTTTTATTAACTGACCAATGAACCTGCCATAACAACGTCCACTGGAAGACAGTTCCATAGCTTTACCGTTCTCACAGTGACAAACCCTTTCCCAACTCTTCTTATGTATCAATACCAGTAACTTGTAACATTCCTTGTTTGTAGAAACTCATCCAGCTTTTTATTAAACTGACCAATGAACCTGCCATAACAACTGTCCACTGGAGACAGGTCCTAGCTTTACCGTTCTCACAGTGACAAACCCTTTCCCAACTCTACTTTATGTATCAATACCAGTAACTTGTAACATTCCTTGTTTGTAGAAACTCATCCATCCAGCTTTTTATTAAACTGACCAATGAACCTGCAATAACAACTTCCACTGGAAGAGTTCCATAGCTTTACCATTCTCACAGTGAAAAACCCTTTCCGAACTTGAACCTAAACCTTTTTTCTTCAATCAACTAAAATCATTTTTAACCATTTTCATATTCATTGCTGCAATTTTTTATCACTTAAACATGATTTAGCAATTTTTGTTTTTAAAAATCCGTAGCACCAGTTTTTTGCTCACATGAAAAGAAAATTTGTATTTCAAATCTAATGTATGCGCAGAAATAAACATCTGCACAAAATTGTAGGTGTTTGTTATTTTGCCTAAGTCAGGGCTATTGAGCATGTTGATATCATTGGTTCAGGAGGAGGCTCAAAGAGGGCAGCCCCCATGAGACTTTAAAACCATGTTTCTTCACTGTCCGCTGGGCTACCTTAACTCTAAACAGTGTTTTTTTTCCACTGTAGTTCTCCTTTAAATAAGTAATGACCGGTGGATATGTTGAGTGTGTTTTACACCTAAGGTTAGATTTCATTTTTTTAAAACTTAATGTTTTTTTCTTATGCCCCAATATATAAAAACTTAATGCATGAGTACTTCATTTTTCTCGTGACCGTAAAGCTCAGCGCTTATATTAATATACCCCGTTTATCTTGCAGGCTGGTGGCTGGTAGAGAATGAAGATAAAAGCCTGGCATGGTTCCCTGGTCCATATTTGCTAGAACTGGAGACTGCAGAATAAATACAGAGAGGGAAAGTCACTGAATCGGTAAGAAGGGCTTACCACTGTACAATGACCCCACCCCATTTCTATAAACCCAGCACTTGTAAGTAACAAATTACCCTGAAACCTGTATATTTAAATTCTATTTTATTTATAGCAACAAGGCAATGTGTACCATCCTTTTTGAAATATTATTTTAGTCCTTTGTAAAAGCTTCTTAAGAAAAATCATTTTTGTCCTGCATATTAGCAATAAAATGAAATAGCTGATTTTACAGCTGGGGAATCCTTATTCAGTGTTTTTTGTAGGGGAAAAAATATCCCTTTAAGGGACAAAACATTTTATTGAATTATTTGGTTATCGATTTTCTGGATATTTTCAGAAGTTCTAGAATTTTTCTCTATATTTTGGTTCCAGAAGAACAATATCTAATGGATGTTTAGGGAAATGGTTTACACATATAGAGCAAGGGTGTTCTATAAAACAGCATGTGTTACCCATACATCTGATTCTATTAATCTGGGTGATCTTGTGTCCTACAGAAATCGCCTACTTTGCAGTGAAAGGCTACAAGGCTCAGAGCGATGATGAAATCTCCATGGCAGTCGGAGTGGGGCTGTGGATGTAATCGAGAAATCAGATGCCGGCTGGTGGAAGTCTGGTGTGTACCAATTCCCCTGGCTGGGGGGGAATAATTATTTACAGCAGTCATGATAATGTCTGCTCCCCTGGATACTAGAGATACGTCCTGTTTTTTCAGAACTGTCGGCTTCCAAAATCCGCAGAACCAACTGATTTTTCTAGTTTCACGAAAGAAGTTAGTTACCGTACAATGAAAAATTTGAATATAAAAAAATTCCAGATTGAAAAATTTTAAAACTTGTGATCGAAATTTTAAAAAAACTTTAGATTCAATTGGGTTTTAATCGGATTTTCGGAAGTTCATTTGTTCCGTGGGAAACGATGTCCAGAACAAACTTCCGGTGTGTCCTATACAAGTGTCCCTCACGCCATAAGAGACTGAGAGTTAGCAACTGACATGGAAAATCCACTCAAGGAATCCGTTAAAGCCATTCCCCAGGAGATGGTTTAATTCTGTGCACATTCACACAAATCTTGGTAGTTACAAAAATACCGAATTCTAAATACACAAAATGTAGAAAACCAACCATGATTCAGGCCATGGCTGGGGATTTTCCTAGATCTCTATGGCAATATTAATAAAGGAGCAGTTTGCTTTTTTTAAAATAGCAATCTTTTATTTCCAACCGCGATCGTAGATTAACGATCGCCCATAGAATGCCGTTGCGGTATTTTACTACCGTTTGGTATTCTACAATGAATGTTCTTAAATTTATGAATGTTCGCCAAAATGTACGATTCGGCTGTAAATGTATGATTGCGTCCGCGGTGGTACAGAACGGTAAAACCGGCTATGCATTGTGTGCAAGTGGAGTTGCTTGGAGCAAATGTTTAATCTACTGGTGAAACTAGAAATGCATCTAAAAACCACCAGGAAAGTGAGATAGTAATCAGCTCTAGGGCATCTCCAAAGAGGACAATTAATGAATCCAGATTTTATAATAAGGGAAACTATCCTGTTGTCAAGTGGTGTTTGTTTTCTTCAGTCATCACAAATACCGCAGCATCGTTTGTAATACTCAACTAAAGTCTTGGTATTTCGTTTCCTATTAGCTACAATGGTCGATGTGGATACGTCCCTGCGATGTTCCTGGGCCATACTGCAACCCTCACCAGAAATTGCAGTATAACTTCAATCAAAACCGGTTTGGATCCATCTCCAACCTGCAATGGGCACCAAGCGACCCCAATCGAGTCCAACATTCCAACGCGGTTTGAGACGGAGGATGACGATCACAAGGGGATTGTACACAAGAGAAGATCTCGCTCCTTTGATGTTTCACTGACTTAATAACATTTACCAGAAATGGCGCACTTCTACAGAGGACAGACCTTCTAATCATGTTTGGTTGAGTGGGAAAGACAAAAGGATGGAGAGTCCTCATCAGCAGCCAAGGATGAGACTGAAATGATTGAAACTGTTCAATCTCCCTCAGAGTTCCTTTACCAGAGTACCCCATTCCACCAAAAACAACCTAAGGAAGGACTCTGGGTTTATGAAAACATTCACCATTATTTACCTCAGTTTCCTCTCAAGCTGCACTCAACACAAGACCACCAGTGTGGCCACCAAGACCATCAAACAAGAAATACTGAGCAAGTGCACCACTATAACCAAAAACGCAGCCCAGATGGAATGAATGCCATTCATGGAAAAATGCTGGGCCTCATTCCATTCACCTAAAAAGAAAAGTTTCCACATGTCCCTTATTGTAAAATATGTTACTTTCACAGCATTTCTTTAGATATAATTTACGTATCTGAGATTTTATTACCCTACATTCAGAAATAGTTAAAATACTGTTTTGTGCAGCATAATATATAATATATATATATATACTACATTAAGCCCGCTACAATAACGGGCACTAGAAGCACAAGGCTGCCCCCTAATGCCCAAGGCCATAGTCCTCCTCCATGTCCCAAGGCCAGTGTACCCTCTTATGTCCCAAGGCCAGAGTCCCCCTCTGTCCCAAATCCAGCCCCCCCTCTGTTCCAAATCCCACCCCCCCTGTCCCAAATCCACCACCCCCCCTGTCCCAAATCCAATGCCCCCCCTCTGTTAAATCCAGGCCCCCCCTCTGTCCCAAATCAGGGCCCCCCTCTGTCCCAAATCCAGGGCCCCCCCCTCTGTCCCAAATTCAGGGGCCCCTGTCCCAAGCAACCTTACCTGCAGTCTGTTTAATGCTGTTCTCCCCTCCGTGTGTTTTCCTGTGTTCTCCCTCTAGTGGTGAGTCAATAGGAACTGCATACACTCTCCCTCTAGTGGTAGTCAATAGGAACTGCAGAGACTCTCCCTCTAGTGGTGAGCAATAGGAACTCAGAGACTCCCCTAGTGGTAAGTCCATAGGAACTGAAGTGACACACACACGGACACAGGGACGCACACTTAGGGTTTTATTATATAGGATACAAGACAGTAGTCATTTTAAGACATCCTACGGAATATCATTAAAGGCCTAATATAGCATTATATTAAATGCTAACACCATAGCAGGTTGACTTAACATATTGCATCAAAATAGATGCAAGAGGTACCTCCCACCCAGGCGCCCAGTCCCTCTGACCACCTCACTGCCAGATAGCAATACTGAAAATGGAAAGAATAGGGCTGTCCACTCGTTTATAATTTACAAGGGGTAATCCCTCTTTATTGCAGTTACACACACACAAACGTTTTTGCAGCTTGGGGCTTTATCAAGTGGCTTGTGTGCTGGCTGGTGTAACACAATAAAGAGGGATACCCCTTGTAATTATAAAGGACTGGACAGCCCTATTCTTTCCATTTCCAGTATTAACATGCATCAACATGTTATATTACAACAAACCTACTACTTCATAGGATTGTTCTGGGTTTTAAAAGAAACTAAAGTATTTCACATCAAAACAAGATGGAGCCTGCTAGAAAAAAAAATATTCATATTGCACGTGTTTTGTGTTTTGTTTTTGTTACCGTTTGTAATTATTATTATATATTACTTAAAAATATAAATTGATTTAAATTGTTGTTTTTACTGGAACACCTTTCCTTGGGGTGGTGGTTGACGCACTGGTCTGACATACTGATGTTAATATTGTTCATTTTTTTCTTGTTATCGGCCCTACCTGTCAATCATTAATATACGGTGATATGAAGTTTTAAAAAAACAACGTTCGAAAAAAAACAACAACTCTGGATTTAAGGGTATGTCCACCCTTAAAATTTTTTTTTAACCAAACATTCCCCCTGTCCCCCCAGCCCCAACTGCTATATTAGTATTATCAGAAAATGCTCCCCAAACTTTACTTCCCTTTCCCCTAGTTCCATAGCTTTACCGTTCTCACAGTGACAAACCCTTTCCCAACTTGGGAAATGGAGGAATCAATGTCCAAACTCTTTTAAGAACACCGTCCAGTACAGGAAACTCCGCGTAGTATTTTTGAGATTTCTCCTAATGTTGAAATATTCAGAATATTCGAAAAATCCGGATTGGAATCTATGTTTGAGGATTGACTGTATTTTCCTGTGCAAAATTGCAACCTTTTTCTTATTAGGCCTTGGAACCCCAGAATTCTCATTGCCATGGCTAACAGGGGGCTAGCCCTGATACATATATCGGTCATTAGTTAATTTGGGACATGTGGCTTGATCTTTTTTACAAATTCGCAAAAAAAAGGGAAAATTCAAACATTCCGTAATTATTGAAAAATTCTGCATGCAGTTTGGAAAAAAAAATCAAAAAAGCCGAGATCTAACGATCTCGGAAATCCACCTTAGATCCGGGTTTGGGTCCACGTTTGGTCCATCTCTAATTGTAACTTTTCCAGTCTCTCTTCATATTCAAGCTCCCCCAATCCCCTTATTAATTTAGTTGCCCTTCTCTGAACCCTTTCCATTTCCAAGATGTCCTTTTTGTACACAGGGTTCCAAAATTGCACTGCATATTCCAAATGAGGCCTTACCAATGCTTTGTAAAGAGGGAGAATTACATTTTCTCCCTTGAATCCATACCTCTCTTTATACAAGACAATACCATGCTGGCTCTGGCTGTTGCCGCCTGGCACTGCTTGCTACCTTTAAGTTTGTTATCCACCAAAACTCCAAGATCCCTTTCCAACAGGGATTCACTTAACACAGAGCCATTTATAGTATAAGCAGCACAAGGATTTTTAAGTCCAAAATGCATCACCTTCCATTTATCAACATTGAATCTCATCTGCCACTTAGCAGCCCAATGTGATAATCTATCTAGATCCCCCTGCAACGATTGCACATCCTCTGAAGTTTTTAATGGTCGACAAAGTTTTGTGTCGTCCGCAAAATCCACAAACACAGAAACCTTGCTGACATATTATTTATGTTAAAGGAATGAGGTTTGCAAGGAAGGAGAAATTTAAACTATTTATTACACTACATACATTATTCTAAATTAAAATAGAGCAATTAAATAAAATGGAAATCATTTGTAAACTATTTGCATTTCCTCTGTCATCCAATGTAATGTAGTCTGATGAAGTAATACATTAGGGTATTTGGGATGGTCGAGTGACCTTGTCAAAACAAAATGCTCTTTAATTTAAAGGAGAACTAATGTGACATATTACATTTATTTAGGTGATTCCCCAAGTAGGTTGAGTTCTGGTTACATTTTCTGTTTGGTAAAATCATTGTTCAATAGAAGCTCTTTGGGTCAGACAGGATCACCTATCGCCAATCACCACGGAAGTTGTACAACTGACTAGGGCCCCAAATCCATAACTACCCAAAACCTGATCCATATCAGCCAGGTAACATTGTTGCTTTGCTTTGTGCTCGTTTAATTATCCTCACTGTATCCTGTGATTGGCTCATACCTCTGTTATATACAGACTTGTACAGGATACAGGATGATGAAACAAGCACCGGGTTAGTAAAAAGAACCAGACAATCAAACAGACCCCAAGACATTTCACCAGCCAGTCAAGCTTTCCAATAACCACCAAGCCTTCCTACCAGCCACCAAGTTTAATTTAATGTCCCATTCATCTGTGGTACTTATGTTAACCACCCCAGTCATTGGTCATGTCTGCAAGCAGTCTAGCTCTCCCTGCTGGACCACTGGCCCAATGACAGTAAGAAGCACATTTCAGTGGAGTTGAGTAATTTCTGTTTTCTGGAAATGTAAAATTTGGAAAGAATAAGGCAGTGATCCAGGCTAATTAAATTCTCATTCCAACACTGCCAATACAATAGACACAATCAAATTAGGTCCTGGAAGCAGGAGCTGGGGATTCAATGCATCCTATTCATCTCAGAAGAAATAGATCAGGAAATCACGTGACATTAAAGGTGGCCGTACACATGTGATTTCCACAGATCACATTGGTATCTGGTCACATTGTATCCGATCAAATTGGTATCTGATCACATTGGTATCTGATCACATTGGTATCTGATCA
>CM033470.1:4614312-4696812 GCA_019447015.1 Hymenochirus boettgeri
AATGTACAACAATGTATCTCAATGTATCACAATGTATCACAATGTATCACCATGTACCACAATGTATAACAACGTATCACAATGTACCACAATGTACAATAATGTATCTCAATGTATCACAATGTATAATAATGTATCACAATGTATCACAATGTATCACAATGTATAACGATGTATCACTGTGCAGGTACATGTGTAATGTTTGGATCTTGAGATTCCATATGTCAAGACAGGTAAAAGGTGACAGATGGTGGATTAAAGGCAAATGATGGCAGATATACAATATTGAATAAAAGTAGTGTATTGTTCATCTCATCCTAATAAGAACACACTGTAGTGATAAATGTAGTGATAAATCCCACTTTCAAAACAAAACGCGTTTCAATGCCGAAATGCCAGTTTGAGAAATCTGTAGATCCAAATGTTTTTTTATATTTTTTTATTTTAGAAACTCAGAAAAAAAATAAAAAATCCAAAATTTCATTAGAATCTTTGAAAATTCCATTTGAAAATCTAAAAATTCTATTGAAAAATCTAAAAAAATTACATTTTTGGATCCTACATGGGTTCTGACGATTTGCTATTCGAACTTAACGCAGTTTCATTCATTTCTACCCAGATGGTGAGATTTTGGGATATATTGACTGTATATTACATATACACTGTGTCTGGATATATTGACTGTATATTACCAATAAACTGTGTCTGGAATGGATATATTGACTGTATATTACCAATACACAGTGTTGGATATATTGACTGTATATTACCAATACATTGTGTTGGATATATTGACTGTATATTACCAATAAACAGTGTTGAATATATTGACTGTATATTACCAATACACTGTGTCTGGATATATTGACTCGATGGGTAGAGTTTCCAGGTCCAGATGTAACCCTTAAACAAGTCCTAGAGGAGATGGGGATGAACATAAGGTGACGAGTCATATCTGTACTAAGTGTCAGTGGATTATAACTAGTCAGTCGTGCATGGTGTCGTAGAGGTAGAAGTGTTCAGGTAACAGATTGTAACCTTACAGTCAGAGAATGGGGAATGAGACATAAGGATGTGACAGAATTAGTATCTGTAACTGAAGTGTCAGTGGATTTAAACTAGTCGGCTCGTGATGGGTCAGTAAGAGGAGGGTTAGAAGTGTTAGGTCCAGATTGTAACCTTACACGTCTAGAGGAGATGGGGATGAGACACTAGGTGAAAGATCATTTTCTGTAACTAAGTTGTAATGGATTATAACTAGTTCGTCGTGATGGTTCGTAAAGAAGCATAGAAGTGTCCAGGTCCAGGATTGTAAACCTTACCAGTCTAGAGGAGATGGGGATGCGAACATAAGGTGATAGATTATGTATCTGTACTAAGTGTGTCACGTGGAGTAACTATAACTAGGATCGGTCTGTGATGGGTCAGTAAGTAGGGGTTATGAAGTGTTCCAGGTCCAACGATGTGACCTTACCTCTAGAGAGAGATGGGGAGGCTGAAGCCTAAGGTTGACAGAATCAGTATCGTACATAAGTTGTCAGGGGATTATAATGTCGGTCTGTTGATGGGGTCGTAAGAGGGGTAGAAGTGTTCAGGTCCAGATTGTAAACCTTACAGTCACAAACAGGGAAACTTTGGTACTCCGGTTCATTGTAATTATAAGGGATAATGTACAACTACTTGTAAGTTATAAAGGAATTAGAAGTCCACTGAGGATTTCTGGTCTATATAAAGGTTTTATCAACCAGACACAGACTTGGGTTTTCAGGGAACTCTGGGTAATCACTCATGTATTATAAGGGAATAATTTGATCTCCCTACTTGTAAATTATAGTTATAGTATCACTAAGGGGTTCAGAGTCTATCAAAGGTTACAAGGACACAGAACACAAGTCAGAGAACTCTCGGATACCCCTCATGAATTATAGGGCAGTTAATTATCCCAAACTGTAAATTATAAAGGTTATTAGAAGTCAGCAGAGTCTGGAGTAACGCTAGTAAATGATCTTCCAGGTACAAGGATACTCGGCAAGTAAAACTAAGCTCACAAAAGGCATACAACTACTCCGACTAACTATAGGCCTCTGAGTAATCTTCCATTAGTTCTTAACTGGAGAAGAAGTCCATTTTAGCTATTGGCTGATTTTCTCTCCATATTTTCTTTGGTCGAGATACATAAAGAAGTTTTTTTGCACTTTATTAAATGGTTCCCGCAAGGGTGCTGTGTGGTGTTTTATGGTCAGTTGGGAGCAGAACTCAAAGCTGCTTAAAGATTAAGATGATCACAGGCAATCGGATCCTGGCATTTGTCAGGTCTAAATGGGTTGGCTTGTGGCGAAGGCAAAGAAATATATTCAATATGTAATATTCCTTGGACAAGGGAAGTTAAAAGTCCTGAGTAGTTGGCTTTCTCCATATTAACAGATTTATCCCATTATCTGTATGAAACACATATAACTTGTGAAGAAGAAACAGTGTGATACATGCAGGGCAATAAGTGCCTTTGCAAGATTTATGTTGTTTGGGCTTTGAGAAATTCCCTCGACATGGACGGTACACCTCTAATACTAATATTGGGGTTTGGGGGCATACACATTATACTAGATATGGCTACTAAGGCGTGAAAAATACTTCTATTCACAACAATTCTACCAAACCCAATATCTACACACATTGCTTTATATAAAGACCAGTCCCTAGTATACTGCTGGCTTAGACACATCGACAAACAGCGAGCGAACCACAACCAAAAATATGATTGGTCCAAGCACAGCAGAAGCCGCCTAACTGATAAGGTTTTTGTAATGTGCCGGGGATAATACTGGACAGGAATATTATCATTAGTGGGCAAACGGGCAGCGTTACGTTGCGTAAGGGGGCACTGCTGGGAATAGGGGAGAATTTAGCAGATAATTAGGCTTATTTGTTTGCAAATGGTTTATGGTGCGTCTTTAAGGGTTAGTGTTTAGTTATATGTTAGCGACTTTAAGGGGTTAGTGATGGCTTAAGGGTTAG
Organism: Hymenochirus boettgeri; assembly: GCA_019447015.1. Classification (NCBI taxonomy): domain Eukaryota; kingdom Metazoa; phylum Chordata; class Amphibia; order Anura; family Pipidae; genus Hymenochirus; species Hymenochirus boettgeri. The sequence goes on from CM033470.1 coordinate 4,617,328, forward strand.
TGCGACTTTAATGGTTAGTGAGGCTTTTAAGGGTTAGTACGACTTAAAGGGTTAGTGCGACTTTAAGGCCGTTTAGTGGCGACTTAAGTGTTATTGAGGCTAACGGTTAGATGACTTAAGGCTTTAGTAGAGCGCAACTTTAAGATACGAATATGACAAGTCAGCGAGTCCAGCGGCCACTGCCAAACAACTTCTCAATATCACAACCTTGGCAGTCCAAATGTTTGGAAACTAACAACTTACCAGCATGCTTTGGTGGCATTCTTTCTTGTGAGAAGCCACAGCTGAAAATTCCTTCACCCACTCCCTACAGCGGGAGATGACTTAGTAAATGTGGCGTTGGGAAATCCTTTTCTTTGGTGTGTTAAATTCTGACAATACCTTTATAAATACCATTCCAATCATTGATTCGCTGCTATCTTTAATTTCCTATGGTACCTTTTCTGTTAGTGATCTAAAACTGGAAGTGTTGCATTACAAGCAGAGGATCTTGGGAAGAAAGGGAGGAGCTTTCATCACAAAATGTAATCACTTGTAGAACTGACCGAATTTCTATGAAAAATACTTGGTTTTGGGTCCTCAGAGTAACAACGAGAATCACACTGAACTTTATTTATTATTACACTTTATGTCTCCTTTAAAAGTATGAAAACGTAAGCGTTCTGGATTACTCGTTATGTCTCATATCTATATCGTTTCTACTCATGTTTATTTTTGTCACTCTTTAAACAATCCCAATCATTTTAAAGGGGAAGTCCACCCAAAAAATAAACAATGATGTTTTGAATAATTACCCCAAAGCGGACTTTTGTTTTCATCATACCTTGATCCGACGTTTCCCCACGCAGTCGATGCCTCACTGGAAGTCCTCGCCCGAATTGAACGCGTTATGATTACATGGGAAGTGAAAAAGAAACAAGAGAGTTTAATAATGTAATAGGGTAAAATGAAGAAATGATAGAATTCTCGTTACGGAGGAAACTCCCCTACATTATAAATGGTTAAGCAAGATACATTAAAAACCTACTTAAGTGGCAAGGCCGTTTTTTAAATTGTGATCTGACCGTGCTACAAAGCAGCACAGTAGTAGCCCGATATGTCATGCCCAACTTAGCGGAGCCCATTGTCTGTGCAGCAGTGATAATTCTTTCTAATCGGTAGTGAGCCATCGAATCAGCATTTTTTTTTGTGCAATGCAAACGCACTCTTAGATTGAGCAACATTGTGGAATGCAGTGCCTACTAGTGCACCAAACCTCAACTATTATGGCAACCATAAAGGATTACATGCATTATTGCCCCAATGCTGGCGGTCAACACCACGTTTAAATAACCAGGAAATGTGTGTCTGGTCGTGTGTAGGTGTGGTGCTATTTCGCGCAAAGATGCTGTGCCAATTCGGGGGAGCAAATTGCAACAAAAATGGCGCTTCTAATGCCACCAAAAACCAATCGGTCAAAAACACCTAGTGTGGTCTGACCATGTGCCAACCATGGTAGTGATGCCTAGTCGTAATACTGAATATTCACTTTACTGCATTAAATAAAATTACATGCTTACCACATTGCCATCCTACCAGCCAACAGATCCAGCATCACAGAGAGATGCAAAAAAAAAAAAAAGGTGATTATTTGATTGGCTGGTTTTATTGGCCTGACCTTTGACCTGCCCATATGATTTTGCTGGTAAATAATGAAGCTACATCCGGTCGATCTAAACTAGTCCAGTTTGTTCTTGTGTGCCACATTCCCAGCATTCCTACTGAACTCCTAATGTTTTTGGGCGACCCTGCAGTCTGTCTGACTGTAGAACAATGATCTCCATGACTACGAGCAAGAGGGCAATTTGACCAAAACAGTTGCAATTTTGCGGATGGACGTCAGTGACTGTAACAAAGTCACGCTTGTTAGTGGCAGCTTTCCCAATGGAGTGAATGGCTCGGTCGCCTCTGGGTTGGCTACAGAGCTGTTTCTAAGCACCTGCTATGAATCTTGCGTGCTTGGAAACGTATTGCTGTAGTGTGGGTAACAACTGGAATTCTGGGAGCTCAAGGTTATACACTGGTTGTCAGTCCTTCTGTCGTCTGCCATACTCTGCCGTTTGTTCTCGGCGGTCACGATGACATCTACCCTCATTATACATACCGCGCCACCGTTCTCCTCATTTATTTCTTATTATTTGTGTTGCTGGTTTGTTTCGTTGGTGTTCACCCAATATTTCTCTCGCTCGTGGTTTTCCCTACCATCCAATTAGCAGCACCACAGCCTGTTAATGACATAATTGCACAGCGCCGTATCCTGGTGTAAACATCAGGAGATTTGTTGTAAATTGAACGCAATTTTTTCCCTCGGTCCGTCAGGATCTAAACTAACAAGGAGCGAAGAGACAGTTGAGTAAATGGATAAATCCCGTGGTCTTGAGGCAGGAAGACTGATGGTGTGATATTTGGGGATGGAATTAAAGGCATGTATTGAACGGCATTAGATAAAGCTTATATTTTGTTGACATTGCGTTATTAGAAAGAAAAAAACACCTGTAAAGGGGCCATTCACCCACCAGGCCAATCCCAATACTATGGGAGAATTAACGAATGCTTTGGCAGTAACTACAGTTTTCAAAGCTCCTCCCACCCTCCTTCAGTTACATAAGACCTCAATGCTGGGTACAACACCCAGACGATATTTTCGTTCCCGAAGAGGCGGACGATACGTCAATTTCGGTCATTTGGCCGGACCGATCGCCATTGTATTCAAACCCGAGCCACTTGCTACAAAGCAAATAGTCCCTCTATGTACCAACCTTAGACATGGGAGAATGGTCAGTGGCCAGACCGTGGTGGAGGAGTCCCTAATAAACCAGTTATTGCAAGAGTAATGTACTGTTAACCTACCAATCGGAAGATAGAAACGACTACTGGTAAATTAAGTCCCATATCCAGACGTAAGGTAAAAGTCATTGACACAGTTACTGGATCAATCGCTATAACGACATTCGTAATCGTAATATACCCAGACAAGTTCATGGTTACAGTCAACCCGGTTTAATGTAATTACAAGTCCCAATATATCCAGAACCAGTTACTGGGTAATATACAGTCAATATACCAACACGACATTACTGGTAATATACAGTCAATATACCCAGACACAGTTTATTGGTCATATACAGCATATACCCAGAAAAGTTTATTGTAAGATAAGTAATATCAGAAACTTTACTGAAAGTCAACATATCCAGAACCATTTTTATGGTAATAATACAGTCATATATCGAAAAGTTACTTGGTAATATACAGACAAGTATCAAAACCAGTTACACAGGTATATGTCAATATCGAAAGTTATTAATCTACAGTCATATTCAGAACTATTTACTGGGAATATACAGTCAATATACCATAACACAGTTTACTGGTAATATACAGTCAATATATCCGAAAACAGTTTTACCGGTAATATACAGTAATATATCCAGAAACAGTTTCACTGGTAAATCAGTCAATACATACAACAACAAGTTTACTGTAATTACAGTCAATATATCCAACACAGTTACTGGTAAATATACAACAGTCATATCCCCATAACAGTTCTCAGGTAATATACAGTAAATATCCAGAAATCCATATCCAGTCTATACCAGCGTTCAAGTATTCAGTCAATAATCCAGAACAATTTACTGGTAATATACAGTCAATTATCAAACACAGTACGTATTAGTCAATCGAACATTCAGGTAATACAGTCAGCAACACAGTAAGTAATAAACATTAATGAATGATTGTACACAGTTCAAATATCAACAAATGTTGTCAGTCATATCAGACAACGGTAATATAAGATCAATATATCCAGAAACAGTTCACGGTAATATACGTCTTATCCAGACAGTCACAGTTATGTAATTACGTCAAATTCCAGACAACAATTTACTGGGATATAGAGTCATATATCCAGACACAGTTTACTAGGTAAATTACAGTCCATATCCAGACACAGTTTACTAGGTAATATACATTCAAGTATTCAGAAACAGTTCAAGGTAAATGAGTCCATTAATAACAGAACCAAGTTTCCATGTAATATCGTCAATATATCCAGACAAGTTGACATGGTAAATCTAGTCAATATCCAGAAACAGTTTACTGTAATATACAGTCAAATCCAACCGTATTGAAAATTACTGGTAAATATCAGAAATCAATTGATAGCGCAATATCCACAGTTTATTGTTCAATATGACTAGTCAATATAATCCAGAACACAGTTTACTGGTAATATAACAGTCAATAATCCATCCAGTTTACTGGTAATATACATCCACTATATGGATATATTGACTGTATATTACCAATACACTGTGTTGGATATATTGACTGTATATTACCAATAAACTGTGTTGGATATATTGACTGTATATTACCAATATCCAGCCTGCCATCCAGTCCAATATCCAGCCTGCCATCCAGTCAAATATCCAGCCTGCCATCCAGTCCAATATCCAGCCTGCCAGTCCAATATCCAGCCTGCCAGCCAGTCCAATATCCAGCCTGCCATGTGTTTCTAGTTGATGATAAAAGGGAGGACAGTAGACTTTGAGTCTGAATTAAATCTTCATATTTCCAAGAAGCCTTGGAGGCTTGATATAATTAAATGAGCAAAACGGAAAATGCATGTTGGTGGGGATGCAAGGCGTCATGGACAGGACATGTATATAAAGGGCGCTAGGGGGGTGCTTCGACAATCGGAACATTGAAAGGGTAAGTCTGCTACAACTAGTACCCCTTATACTAGTCTCTGTTATGTCAACATGCAAGAGAGTGGGACAAATATAAGGATATAAACACTGTGCTTAAACAGTGTATTAAATATCAATTGCTTACACTATTTATTTACTTCGTGAATGTAATATATATTTATATAGGTATGTCTCTATTCCCAGATTTGTGTGACAAAGCAGGAGTCCACGATAGTCAAAACTGTAATAAGGAGTTTGAAAAAAAAAGCCGGTATTCTTTTTTCGGAATGCAGTGAATAGAGATGGGAGTATTTCATAACATCCTCCCAAACATTGCGCGTAGTTCGAGCCCCAGACGCAGTAAATACATTTGGTTTTTAGTCTCTGCATTAAACTACCTTCTTTTTTTTTTTCAAAGGTATATAGAGTTGTAAGATTAGGGCGCCCTAGCAGGGCCGCAGCGTCTCTTAAACTTGCAGAGTTGCATTACGGGGGAAAATTGTTGCGAAGGCGCCGGAAGAAATATGTCCCTTCAGATCAGGGGTGCTAACAATATATTCATGTAAATGACTCAAGTTTCAAATTAACGTCTCTGAAATCGCTTCTCCGTGTATTCTACAGCTTGAAGTAAACGGTTATCGCTAGGCCAGGTCTGCTAAAAAGTGATACAAAAAAATACAATACGTTTTATAGAGTAGGATTTCGTAAAGAATCAAATAAAAACTGTGTTTCGAGGCATTGCCCGAGCTCTGTTATTCTTCAATCCCTTCCCAGAATGCCGTTTATTGTACCGGTTGTGTTAACGGCTTTGTAGCTGTCAGTCAATCTTTTACGGCGGCGACTGGAACTTTTTTATACCCAAGGAGTCGTTGGACAGCAATTTATGTAAGGTATGGTATTTACCCGACCTCCTGTTATCGGTCATTTATAAACGTGATGGACTGGGGAACTGACAGCAGGAATATAGTAAAGGCCAAAGGAAAATTTAATATATCAAAGAGAGACATGTAAGGTAAGTGGCTACAATGGGGTTCTTTTACAATTAGCAATTCCTAAATATTATTATTATATTAGTGTATTAAAAGTTATGAGTATAAAAGAACCACATCCATCCAGTTCAACCACTCAGCAATAGCCACATTCTACCTAACCAAAAACAATTATGAGGGAAAAAAATTCCTTCTTGAACTCCAGTGGCAATGGGAAAATTCCCTGGATCAACTCTACTTTATGATCAATACCAGTAAACTTGTACCTCTTGTTTGTAGAAATCATCCAAGCTTTTTATTTAAACTGACCAATGTGAACCTGCCATAACAAACGTCCAATGAAAGACAGTCCATAAGCTTTAACGTTCTCACAGTGACAAAACCCTTTCCCCACATCTACTTTATGTATCGAATCCCAGTAACTTTAAACATTCCTGTTTGTAGAAACTCATCCAGCTTTTATTAACCGGAACAAATGAAAACTTGCCATAACAACGGTCCCGGAAGACAGTCCATTAGCTTTACCGTTCTCACAGTACAAAACCCCTTCCCAACTACACTTATGTATCAATACCAGTAACTTGTAACATTCCTTGTTTGTAGGACAACTCATCAGCTTTTATTAAAATGACAAGGAAACCTGCCAAAACAACATCCACTGGAAGGACAGTTCCATAGGTTTACCGTTATCACAGTGGACAAAACCTTTCCCAACTATACGTTATGTAAACTTTGCAACATTCCTTGTTGGTAGAAAACTCATCCACGTTTTATTAAATGACCAATTTTGAACCTTCTGCCCATAACAACGTCCACTGGAAGACGAGTCCAAAGCTTTTACGTTCTTCACAGTGAAAAACCCGTTCCTAACTCTACTTTATGTATCATACCAGTAATTGTATAACATTTCCCTTGTGTGTAGAAAAATTCATCCAGCTTTTATTAAAACTGACCAATGTACCTTGCCATAACAAATCCCTGGAAGACAGTTCATAGCTTACCGTCTCACAGTGGAAAAACCTTTCCCAACTCTACTTTTATTGTATAATACCCGTAACTTGTACATTCCTGGTTTGTCAGAAACTCATCAGGCTTTTAGTAAAACGGACCAATGAAGGCCATAACAACGGTCCACTGGAAGACAGTTCAATACGCTTTACCGATTTGTACACCGTGACAACCCTTTCCCAACTCTACTGTATGTTCAATAACAGTAAATTTGTAACAGTCCTTGTTTGCAGAAACTCATCCACTTTTGATTAAACTGACCAATGAACCTGCCATAAAAGCACTGGAAGACGTTCCATAGGCTTACCTTCTCACAGTGACAAAAACCCTTCCCAAACTCGACTTTAGGATCAATCCCAGTAACTTGTAACATCCTTGTTTGTAGAAACTCATCCAGCTTTTATTAAACTGACAATGAACCGTGCCATAACAACGTCCACTGAAGACAGTTCCATAGGCTTTACCATTCTCACGGATAAACCCTTTACCAACCTACTTTATGGTATTTCAATACCAGTAACTGGGTAACTTCCTTGTGTGAGAAAAAATCATCCAGCTTTTTATTAAACTGACCAGAAACTGCCATACAACGTCACTGGAAGCTCAGGTCCCAGCTTTGCCGTCTACAGTGACAAACCCTTTCCCAACTCTAATTTATGTATCAATACAGTAACCTGTAACATTTCCTGTGGTTGAGAAACTCACCAGCTTTTTATTTAACGACCAATGAAACCTGCATAACAACGTCACTGGAAAGGACAGTTCCATAGCTTTACCGTTCTCACAGTGACAAACACTTTCCCAAAATCTACTTGTATGTATCAATACCAGTTAACTTGTAACATTCTTGTTTGAGAAAACTCATCCAGCTTGTATAAACTGCCAAGAACCTGCATAAAACAAGTCCCAGGGAAGGACAGTTCCATAGCTTCACCGTTCACAGTGACAAAACCTTTCCCAACTCTACTTGTAGTATCAATACAAGGTAACTTGTACATTACTGTTTGTAGAAATCATCAAGGCATTTTTATTAATGAGCAATGAACCTGCCATAAACAACGTGCACTGGAAGACAGTTCAATAGCTTTACGTTCCCACAGTGACAAAACCTTTCCCACTTACTTTATGTATCAATACCAGGACTGTAACATTCCGTTGTAGAAATCAACAGCTTTTATTAAACTGAGCATGAACCTGCCCATAACAACGTCCAATGGAAGACAGTTTCCATAGCTTACCGTTCTCACAGTAAACAAACCTTTCAACAACTCTACTTTATGTATCAATACCAGTAACTTGTTAAACAGTCCTTGTTTGTTAGAAGCACTCATCCAAGCTTTTTATTAAAACTGACCAAATGAACTGCCTAAAAACGACACTGAAGACAGTTCCATAGCTTACCGTTTCACAGTGACAACACCCTTTCCCATATCGACCTTTATGTATCATACAGTACTTGTAACAATTCGGTTAGTCTGTAGACAACTCATCCAGCTTTTATTAAAACTGAGCAATGAACCTGCCATGAACAAATCCAGCTGGAAAGACAGGTTCATAGCTTACCGTTCCCACAGGGACAAACCTTTCCAACCTGACTATGTATCAATACCAGAGTAATGGTAAAATTCCTTGGTGTGAAAACTCAACACTTTTTATTAAACTGAGCAATGAACTGCCATACAACGTCCACTGGAAGACAGTTCCTAGCTTACCGTTCTCACAGTACAAACCCTGTCCCAACTCTACTTTAGGATCAATACGTAACTTGTAACATTCCTTGTTGTAGAAACTCATCCAGTTTTATTAAAACGACCAATGAACCTGCCATAACAACGCCACTGGAAGACCACAGTTCCATAGCTTTACGTTCTCACCGTGACAAACCCTCCCAAACTCGTAACTTTATGTATAAATTACCGTACTTGTAAAATTCCTTGTGTTTTTTTTTTTTTTTTTTTCTCTTGTAGAAACTCATCCAGCTTTTTATTAAACTGGACAAATGAACCTGCCATAACAACGTCAGGGAAGACAGTCCATAGCTCTTACCGTTCTCACCAGTGACAAAAACCTTTCCCAACTCGACTTTGTATCCAATACTGTAATTGTAAATTCCTTGTTTGTAGAAACTCATATCCAGCTTTTATTACATGACCATGACCTGCCCTACAACGTCCCTGGAAGACAGTTCAATAGTATTACAGTTCTCACAGTGACAAACCCTTCCCAACTCTATTTATGTATCAATACCAGTAAATTGTAACAGTTCCTTGTTTGCAGAAACTCATCCAGCTTTTTATTAAGACAAGAACCGGCCATACAACGCTCTGGAAGACAGTTCCATAGCTTTACCGAGTTCTCACAGTGACAAACCATTTTCCCAACTACTTATGTAGCAATTCCCAGTAACTGGCACATTCCTTGGTTGTCGAAACTCATCCAGTTTTTATTAAACTGACCAAGAACCTGCATAACAACGTCACTGGAGACGTTCCCATAGTTTACCGTTCTCACAGTGACAAAACCCTTTCCAAACTCTTCCTTTATGTATCAATCCCCAAACTTGTAACATTCCTTGTTTGTATAAACTATCCAGCCTTTTTATTAAACTGACATGACTGCCCTAACCACGTCCACGGAAGACAGTTCCATAGCTTTACCGTTTCTTCACAGTGACAAACCCTTTCCCAATCTACTTTATTATCAATACCGTACTTGGAAAATTCCTTGTTTGTAGAAACTATCCAGCTTTTATTTAAACTGACCAATGAACCTGCCATAACAACGTTCCATGGATAGACAGGCCTAGCTTTACCGTTCCTCACAGTGACAAACCCTTCCAAACTAGCTACTTTATTTGTATCAATTACTAACTTGTAACCATTCCTTGTTTGTAGAAATCATCAGTTTTGATTAAAAATGACCCAATGAACCTGCATAACACGTCCCACTGGAAGGAAGACCAGTTCCATAGCTTTACCATTCTCACAGTGACAAACCCTATTTCCAATTAATCACCCTTATGTATCAATACCATTAACTTGTAAACATTCCTGTTGTAGAAACTTCATCAAAGCTTTTTATTAAAACTGACCATATGACTGCCATAACAACGTCATGATAAGACAGTTTCTTCCTGAGCTTACCGTTTCTCACAGTGACAACCCCTTCCCAACTCTACTTTAATGTATCCAATACCAGTACACTTGTAACTGCATCTTGTTTGCAGAAGAAAGAACTCATCCAGCTTTTTATTAAACGACCAATGAACCTGCCATAACAAATGTCCACTGGAAGCCAGTTCCATTGCTTTACAGTTTCACAGTGACAAACCCTTTCCCAACTCTTACTTATATATCAATCCCAGTAACTTGTAACATTCCTTGTTTGCAGAAATCATCAGCTTTTTCAAACTGACCAATGAACCTGCCATAACAACGTCCACTGGAAGAAGTTCCATAGCTTTTACCGTTCTCACAGGGACAACCCCTCTTCCCAACTCTACTTATGTCATCAATCCCGTAACATGTAACATTTCCCTTGTTTGTAGAAACCATTCCAGCTTTTTATTAAACTGACAAATGAACCTGCCATAACAACTCCACTGGAAGCCAGTTCCATTAGCTTTACCGTTTCTCACAGTGACAAACCCTTTCCCAAATCTATTTATGTATCATCCCAGCTAGTAACTTGTAACATCCTTGTTTGTAGAAACTAGCCAGCTTTTTATTAAACACTGGACCAAATGAACCTAGCCATAACACGTCCACTGGAAGGAAAGTTCCATACTTTACCTTACACAGTGACAAACCTTTCCCAACTCTACGTTATGGTATCAATCCCAGTATACATGTAAACTTTCACTGGTTTGTAGAAAACTTCATCCAGCTTTTTATGAAACTGACCAATGAAACCTGCAGACAACGTCAATTGGAAGACCAGTTGTCTAGTTACCGTTTCTCACAGTGACCAAACCCTTTCCAACTTGGGAAATGGAGGAATATCAAGTGTCCAAAATCTTTTAAGAACACCGTCCAGTACAGGAAACTCCGCGTAGTATTTTGAGAATTCTTACTAAGGTGAAAATTTTCAGAATATCGAAAAATCCGGATTGGAAATCTATGTTTGAGGATTGACGGTATTTTCTGTGCAATGCAACCTATTTTCTTATGGGACTGCGAACCCAGAATCTCATGCCATGGATAACAGGGGGGCCTAGCCTGATATCATATATCGGTCATTCGTTACATTTGGGGACATGTGGCTTGATCTTTTTTACAAATTCGCAAAAAAAAACGGCGGAAAAATTTCAAACATCCGTAATTATTGAAAAATTATGCCATGAAGTTGAAAAAAAAATCAAAAAAGCCGAGATTAACGATCTCGGAAATCCACCTTAGTCCGGGTTGGGTCACGTTTGAGTTTCCACTCAATTGTAACTTTTACAGTCTCTCTTCGATTCAAGCTCACCCAATCCCCTGTATTATTTAGTTGCCTTCTCTGCCTTTCCCCATTCAAGATGTCCTTTTGTGTACACAGGGTGCAAAAATTGCACTGCATATCAAAATGAGGCCTTACCAATGCTTTGTAAAGAGGGAGATAGACATTTTCTCCCTTGAATCAAACCTCTCTTTATACACGACAATACCATGATGGCTGATGGCGATTGACCGCATGGCACGCTGCTACTTAAGTTTGTTATCCACCAAAACTCAAGATCCCTCCAACAGGATTCACTAAACACAGAAGAGCAATTTATAGTATAAGCAGCACAAGATTTTAAGTCCAAAATGCCATCACATTCCTGTATCAACATGATCTCATCTGCACTTAGCGCCCAATGTGAGAATTATCTAGATCCCCCTGCAACGACTGGCACATCTCTGAAGTTTTAATGGTCGACAAAGTTGTGTCGTCGCAAAATCCACCAACACAGAAACTTGCTGAATATTATTTAGGTTAAAAGGAATGAGGTTTGCAAGAGGAGAAATTTAAACTATTTATTACACTAAATACATATTCAAAAATTAAAATAGAGCAATTAAAACAATGGAAATCATTTGTAAACTATTGGCATTTCCTCGTCATCCATGTAATGTAGTCTGAGAAAGTAATACATTAGGGTATTGGGTATGGGACGAGTGACCTTCAAAAACAAAATGCTCTTTAATTTAAAGGAGGAACTAAGGTGACATATTACATTTATTTAGGTGATTCCCCAAGTAGTGAGTTCGGGTTACATTTTGTTTGGTAAAATCAGTGTTCAATAGAAGCTCTTGGGTTTCAGCAGGATTAATCCTATCGACAATCACCCCGGAAGTGAAGTTGTAAACACGGGGGGGACTTTAAAGGCCCCAAATCATAATACCCAAAACCTGATCATATTCAGCCAGGTAAATTGTTGCTTTGCTTGTGCTCGGTTCTATTTCCTCATGTATTTGATTGGCTGTCCATACCTATGGTATATACAGAATTGCTTTACAGGATACAGGATGATGAAACAAGACCCGGGTTAGTACAACGAAACCAAGACAACAAAACAGACCCCAAGACATTTCACAGCCAGTCAAAGCTTTTCCACTAACCACCAATACTTCCTACCAGCCACCAAGTTTAATTGAATGTCCATCCATCTGTGGTACTTATGTAACCCCCAGTTCATTGGTCATGTCGCAAGAAGGTCTTAGCTCTCCCTCGAGTGGCCACTGGCCATGACAGTAAGAAGCAATTTCAGTGGAGTTTGAGTAATTCTGTTTTCTGGAAATGTAAAATTGGAAAGAATAATGGCAAAAAAGGGTTTTGGGGGGGATCCAGCTTAATTGAAATTCTCATTCCAACATGTCAATACAATAGACCCAAATCATCAAATTAGGTCATGGGGGAAGCAGGAGCTGGGATTCAATGATCTATAGGCATATGCAGAAGAAAAGAAATAGATCAGGAAAATCACGTGACATGCCAAAAGGTGGCCGTACACATGTGATTTCCACAGATCACATGGTACTGGTCACATTGTTAGCGATCAAATTGGTATCTGATGCACATTGGTATCTGATCACATTGGTATTGATCACATGGTATCTGTCCACATTTGGTATCTGGTCACATGGTAATGATCACATTGTATCTGATTCACATTCGGTTATCTGGACAATTGGTATCTGTCCATTGATCTGACACTGGGTATCTGATGATGCTGAGTCACATTGGTACCTGTCACATTGGTAATCTGTCACATTGGTATCTGAATCAATTGTATCTGTCATTTGGTTCTGATCACATTGGTATCTGATCCACATTGGTATCTGATCACATTGGTATTGTCACATTGTATCTGATCACATTGTATCTGATAGCATGGTATCTGATCACAGGTATCTGTCACACTTTCATCTGATCACATGGTGTCTGTCACATTTGGATCTGAGCACATTGGGTGTGTCTGATCACGTTGGTATTGATTCACATGGTGTATGAGTACATTGGTATCGGATCCACATTGGGATAATCACATTGTATTGATCCAACATTGGATCTGATCACATGTATCTGATCACAGTGGTATCTGTCACATGTATCTGATCACATGGTATCGGATAACATGTTATCTGGGGAAAAAATTACATTGGATCATGTCAAATTGGTATCTGTCACATTGGTACTCTGACACATTGGATCGGATAAACATTGGTATCTGATCACATTGGTATCTGATCAAATTTGTATCTGATCACATGGTAATCTGATCACATTGGTATCTGTCCCATGTGGTATGATCATATTGTATCGGGATCACATTGGTATCTGATCACATGGTAATCTGTCACATGTATCTGATCACATTGGTATCGGATCACATTGGATATGTGAAGCACATGGGTATCTGATCACCAGTATCTGATCACATGGTATCTGTTACATTGGTCCTGATCACATGGTTGTCTGATCACATTGGATCTGTCACAGTGGTATTGATCACATTGTTTTGGATCACATTGGTATCTGTCACTTGGTATCTGTCACATGGTATCTGATCCATTGGTATCGGACACATTGGTATCTGTCACAGTAGTATGGATCACATTGGGGTATCTGTCACATTGGTCTTGATCACTGGGTATCGGGAAAATTGGAATCTGATCACACATGGGTATTGTAACATTGTACTTGTCACATGGTATCTGCTCACCTTGGATGCCGGATAACATTGGTCATCTGAATCACATTGTATCTGATCACATGTATCTGATCACAGTGTTATTGATCACCTTGGTATCTGTCACATTGGTATGGAATCACATGGTATCTGATCACATGGTATCTGTCAATTGGGGATCTGATCACATTGGTATCGGATAACATTTGGTATCTGAGTACATGGGTATCTGAGCAGATTGTATCTGATCACATTGGTATCGTTACAAGGGTAATCTGGATCAGGGCATTGGTGTATTGATCACCTTGGGATCTGTCACATTGGTATCTGTCACATTGCGAATCTGATCACATTGGTTTTGGATCAATATTGGTATCTGTCCACATTGGTATCGTCCACATTGGTATCGTGACACATGGTATCGGATACCATTGGTATCTGTCACATTGGTATCGGATCACATGGATCTGTCACAATTGGTATCTGATCACATGGTATCTGATCACATTGGTAATATGAATCACATTGGGATCGGCATGGTATTGATCACATTGGTTATCGGATACATTGGTATCGTCAATTGTTAGCGGATCCATTGGTTATCTGATCACATGGTATCTGTCACAGTGTATTGATCACATTGAGGTATCCGATTTCACCTGTATCTGATTCACCTTGGTTGATCTGATTCCCATTGTATATGATCACATTGTAGGGTGATCACATTGGTATCTGTCACATTGGTGTCTGTCACATGGTATGGATCAAGTTGGTATCTGATCACATTGTATCGCGATAACATTGTCATCTGTGATCCATTGGTATCGGATAACATTGGTATCTGATCCCATTGGTATCGGATCCAGGTCTGATCACATTGTATCTGAATCCCATTGGTATCTATCACATTGTTATCTGATCAACATGGTTAATCTGTCGGCTATATGTGCGGTGGGAACAGAACACCGGACCTAACGACCCCACCACTCTTATGGAGAGGTCTAGTTCAGCAAGCCATGCACAGTATGATCAGATTGCTCTGTTCTACTGTACAAGTAAAGGAGTGATATCGACACGTTAAATTTTCCCATCATTCCGATCGACCATCTACAGTTGTTGCCAAGCACTCTGGTCCTCGGGAACAGCCCCTACACAATACGATAAGGGTAAATCTGTTCTTGCCCCGGTTTGGATTTACCTATCATAGTTGGTTGTATATCTATTGGCCACCTGAAACGTATAATTGTACAGTGGCAAAAGCAAGACTCCCTTGGTGCCACAAATGGACAATCACTCCGTACAACCATGGGTAAACTCAATGAAACACAGTCAAGGAATAAAGGGGAGGGACTCTCCGAAAACTCTGGCCCGTTGATTGGTGATTCAGGGGTATAATCAAGAGCGATGGCGAGCCAATCCAGGGATGATATGTATTATATTAGTATTATTATTATATTATTACTAACTATACTACTATACTACGACTACGACACTACTACTTACTACTACTACTACTACTACTACTATACTACTAACTACTACTAAGTGTATATTATGAGTAGATGATTATGAGGTATGACTACTACTACGACTACGTACGACGACGACTACGTATAGCCGAGGAGGATTATGAGAGTGATAGGAGGGGGAGGAGGGTAGTATGCGTAGATGAATACACGACTAGATTATTACTACTACGACGGACGAAAAAAGACTACTACTACGATTATGATTATTATTTATTATATTATGATAGGAGGATATATAGTAGGAGTATTATGAGGATTAGGAGTACGTACGGATATTAGTACGGAGAGGACTAGACGAAGACGACGACGACTAAGACGACTACTATTTTAGGCAGGAGTATTAGTAGGAGTATACTGTTTATTAGGATTAGGATTAGTATGATTAGGAGTGAGTATGAGTATTAGATGAGGACGACTGACTACTACGAATATTACGACTACTACACCGACGACTACGAAGACTACTGACGATTATACTACGATACTACGGAGAATACGACTACTACAAAGAGGGTATGATGATTACGGTGATGGATTGGATGACGGTATTGATTAGTTAGATTAGTATGATAGGTATTATTTCTTTTACTACTATACTACACTACTTACTATACTACTACTACGTACTAATACTACTATATACTACTACTACTACTAATACTACTCTACTACTACAAATATTATTATATTATTACTGTATTATTTATTATTATTATTATTATTATTATCTTATATTATTATTATATATTATTATTATTATATATTATTATGATTCTGCGGGCACTGAAACCAAAACAATTACAAGGTGCAGGATGACCGGCTTCAGTCCCGAAACCTTGAGAATCTGCCAGCAGTATAAGGGTATTGAGGCGTTACTTTCGAAATCTTAAAGGCTCTTTTCAGGCGCTGTGTTTCCATTGATATCTGCAGAAAGGTAAAAAGGATTGTTGAAGGTTTATTTTTTGGAGCAGAATCGATTGGGAGAGATATCCTGGAGACCCCAGGAAACTTCTTTTTTTTAACATTACTTGTCTTTTTACATGTATAAGGTGTCCCCTTTTAGATGGTCGCACAACTTCTCATATAAGGCGTTCATTGAATAATAGTAAGAGGTAGATAATGCTTTCAAACCATATTCTAAACTATTCTCCGTTTTAATTCCGCTACCAGTTGTGGGTCTCTAGATAGTGATAGTGGGTGCAACAGAATCTTTTTATGTAATTGGTTAGGAGATATTGTAAAAAACGTTTACACTCCTGGCCTGCATGCTTTGGGACTTCTGTGGACAGGCACATGCGAGTGTGTAAAAGCCCCTCTAAATCCGACCTTTTCTGAAGCTAATTACAGAACCTGCAACCATCTAGGTCCTTTCATCTGCCCAATGCAAAAAAACCAGGGGGGGAAAGAGGGGTCCACAACTCAGCCCCCCCCCCCACCCAGAGAGTTACCGTATCAGTGATAGTGGCAGGGAGAGGTGACTCTTCCACACAATACAAATTGCCTTGTGGGTTACCCATACCACACAGCAGTTCCACAATGACCTTAGACCACACACACAACTCCCCATACACAGATACCCGCACACGCAGTCACAATGAAACCCTGTCTAGGAATGGGATTCAGGAGGCGCGGGCGCTTTAAGCAGATTCTGGACCAGGTGCATGAAAGGAATTATAAAATACACGAAAAGATTCAGGGAAATAGAAAAAAACTAAAGGAATAGGCAATAAAAGAACTGTTGTAAAAAAAAAGTGTGAATATTTTAAACCATCTAACACAACAGCTGCAGCCAGAGCCTTCCTCCGATGCACAGGGAAGGGTTGTATGCAATTGTAAGTCATAATTAAAATCCCATTTACTGCTCTTCCTTGGGAGGACGGAAATAACTGAGGATCCCAAAGTAAGTCCGTGAAATTCATTTACAATCGGAGATATGCAGAGGGGATAGAGATAATGGACACCAGGAGCCAAATGGGGGCCGCAGAGTGAACTGTTATGAGGGCGGCCACCTCGACCTTTCAACCAACACAAATGCAATGTTCCATGTGGCCACAGACTAAGTACCAGTTCATTCTGTATGGCTACATGGAAAATCCATACAGCCTGCAGCATGCCTTCCAATGGATTCACACTCATGTCAGCCAGAAGATTGTCTGGGACCCCACATCCCATACCAGAAGTCAGAATAAGATTGAATTTTACTGCATGCATCTCCATGCGTGTTAATTAGTAGGAAAGATACAATTAATGAACAACTCTTATGGAGTTAAATTCGTCAGTTAACTGGATTCATTTGATAGCAGCTATCGTGCATAGTAAATTGGGTTTAACCTATTCCAAAGTATTTCACACCCGCTGTATTGTTCGGGTCCTAAAGAGACCCATCAGATACCGTACAGTGGCTGTGACCGTGGCACAACATGTTTTTGCGAACCGCCAAAAAGCCGACATTATTTGTGTCTTTAAGCATGAGATAACCTTTGGTACGTCGGATAACGCCCCTTTAAGACACTCCGTATGAAAGCTCCATAAGTTGTACCACCAGCACACAAACAAACAAATGTCTCGTAGGGATGTAAAGCAAAAGAAATTAGCACAGAGATGTGGTACACATACGTCTCAATATATATCGCCGTTACTGTGTGGGAAATGATTAGCCATGGATTTTGTTAAGTGAATAATAATCTTATAGCTTGCAGCTAATGTATAACAATGTATCACAAGACCACAATGTATAACAATGTATCAGATGTAAAACAATGTATAACATGTATCCCAAGACCACAATGTCTCACACTGTAAACAATGACACAATTTACCACAATGTATAACAATGTATCACAATGTACCACAATGTAAACATGTATCACACTGTATAACAATGTAATCACGATGGATCACAATGTACCACAATGGCATCACACTGATATAACACGGATCACCTGTATAACAATGTATCACAATGTACCACAAGGTATAACAAGGTATCACACTGTATGACAAGGTATCAAACAATGTATCACAATGGATACCACAAATGTATTAACAAATGTACCACAGTAACAATGTATCACGATGTATCCACAATTACCACAATGTATCACACGTAGAACAAGTATCACCAAGGTATAAACAAGTGTATTCACAATGTACACAATGTTATAACAATTATAACAATGTATCACGATGTATCACAATGTACCACAATGTATTCACCACTGTATAACAATGTATCACAATTAATTTAAAAAAAAAAAAAAACAATGTCCACAATGTACAACATAGTACATCACAATGCATAACAATGATGCCACAAGTACAACAATGTATCACAATGCACAACAATGTTCACATGTGCCACAAGTAAAAAATGTACCATATGTATAACAGTATCACAATGTACGCAATGGTATAAACAACGATCACAAGGTACACAAGTATCCAATGTACCATAATGTTATAACAATTGTATCACAATGTTAGAACAATGTAACCACAATGTATCAAATGTTAACAATGTACCAACAAGTACCACAATGATCAACAATGTATGCAACAATGTATAACAATGTACCACAATGTACCAACAATCACACAATGTATCACAATGTATAACAATGTATCACAATGTCTAACAACTGTACCACAATGTATCCCATATATACCACAATGTAAGAACAAGTAGCGCAAGGTGTACCAAGGACCACAATGTACAACGTGTATCACAATGTATAAACAATGTATCACAATGCGCTAAAACAATGTACCACAATGTGTATCACAAGGAAACAAGTATAACAAGTTGGCGCCACAATGTATCGTCAATGTATCACAATGTATAACAATTGGTTATCACAAGGATAACAATGTATCACAATGTACCCATGTACACAATGTATCTACAATGACAAAAGCATCACAATGGCTATAAACAATGTATCACAATGTACCACAATGTATCACAATGTACCACAAAGTATAACAATCTTCACAATGTACACAATGTATCTTCAAGTATAACAAGTATCACACTGTATCCACAATGTATAACAATGTACCACAAGTATCACAAGGTATTCACAATGGATAACAATGTATCACAATGGTACTCACAATGTATCACAATGTACCACAAAGCATAAACAATCTATCACATGTATAACAATGTATCAGCAATGTACACAATGTATAACATGTATCTCAAATGTCTCACCATGTACCCACAATGTAGAACAATATAACAATGTCATCACAATGTATCACAGTACCACAATGTTATAACAACATATCACAATGTAATCACAATGTACAACACTGTTATCTCAATGTATCCCAATGTATCACAGGTATAACAATGTACACAGCACAAAAAGGAAATAGAATAAGACAATCTATCACATGTATAACAATGTACACAAGTGTATCACCATGTCAAACAAATGTATCTCAATGATCCAATGTATCACAATGGGAGCACATGTCAACATGTTAGACAACGTATCACAAGTACCACATGTACAATAAGTTATCTCAAGTGTATCACTGTAAATAAATGTATAACACTGTATCACAATGTATCACAATGTATACGATGTATACTGTGCAGGTGACATGGGAATGTTGGATCTTGAGGATTCCATATGTCAAGGACAGGTAAAAGGGACCAGATGGGGATATTAAAGGCAAATGATGGCAGATATACAATATGAATAAAGTAGTGTATTGTTACTCTCATCTATAGAAACAAAATGTAGGGATAAATGTAGTGATAAATCCCACTTTCAAACAAAAACGCGTTCAAATGCCGAAATGCCCGTTTGAGAAATCGTAGATCCAAATGGTTTTGTAGATTTTATTTAGAACTCAGAAAAAAAATAAAAAAATCCAACATTTCATTAGAATCTTGCAAATTCCATTTGAAATCTAAAAATCTATTTCGCAAAACTAAAAAAAGACATTTTTGGATTCCTAATGGGTTCTGCGAGTTTGCATTGCAACTAACGCAGTTAGAGGTTCATTCAATTTCTACCCAGCTGGTGGCTGAGATTTTGGGCTCTATTGACTGTATATTACTATACACTGTGTCTGGATATATTGACTGTATCTCCAAAAACTGTTGTCTGGAATGGATATATGACTGTATATTGACATAACACATGTGTTGGTATATTGACTGATATACCAATACATTAGTGTTGGATATATTGACTGTTATATTACAATAAACGTTTGAATGTATGACTGTTATATTACCAATACACGTGGGTCTGGAGATATGGAGTATATTACCAATAACCACTGTTTCTGGACTATTGACTGTTATATTACAATACACTGTTGTCTGGAGTATATTGCGTACATTACAACTAAAACTGTGTATGGAATGGATAGATTGACTGTATATTACCAATACACGTGTTGTATTTGACTGATATTCCAATACACGTGTTGGTGATATATTACGGTATATACCAAAAACTTGTGTTGGATATATATTGACGTATATTACCAATAACACGTGTCTGGATATATGACTGTATATTACCAATAAAGACAGTTTCTGGATAATTGACTGTATATACCAGTGAAAAGTTTCTGGATATATTGACTGTAATTACCAGTAAACGGTGTTGGAATATTGATGTATAATTACAATACACTGTGTCTGGATATATGGACGTATATTACCAATAAACTGGTTTCTGGATATATTGAATGTCAGATTACCAATTACACTGTGTGGGAATATTGACGTTATATTACAAATGTAAACTGTTTCTGGAATTATTGGACTGTATTAATTACCAATACACTGGTCGGGATATATTGACTTGGTATCTACCAATAAAAACTGTTTTGGATATTTGATGTCGTATTACCAATTACACTGTGTCGGATATATGGACTGATAGTACCCAATAGAACTGCTTTCTGGAGAATATTGACGTTATATTACCAATACACGTGTTCTGGAATGGATATATTGACTGTATCTACCAATGACACTGTGTTGGATATATTGACTGTATATTACCAATAAACGTGTGGCTATATGAACTGTATATTACCTGTGAACGTTCTGGATATATTGACTGTATTGTACCAATAAACGTGTCTGGATATCAGGACGTGTTAATTACCACTAAACTGTTCTGATATATGACTGTTATATTACCTGTAAAACTGTTGATGGATATATGATGTATATTACAATAAACTGTGTCTGGATATATTGATGTATATTACCAATACCCGTGGGTGGGATATATGGACTGTATATTACCATAAACTGTGTTGGATATATTTGATCTGTATATTACCAAAAAACTGTGTTGGATATATTGACTGTATATTACCAATAAACGGTTCATGGAGATATTGACTGTATATTACCAATTACACTGTGTTGGATATATTACGTATATTACCTCAAAAATGGTTTGATATATTAGACTGTATTACAAAAACTGGTCTGGTATATGGACTGTATATTACCAATAACTGTGGGGGATATATTGGACTGTATTATTACAATAAACGTGTCTGAATTTGAATGTTATACCAATAAAATGTAGTGGATATATTGACTGTATATTACCAGGAAACTGTGTTCTGGAAAGAGTGGCTGTATATTACCAGTGAAACTGTGTTGGCTATATGACCTGTATATGTACCAGTAAAAACTGTTTCTGGATATATGACGCGTATAATTACCAGTTAAAATGTTTCCTGGATATATTGACTGTTGATATTTACTTGAACTGTGTCTGGATCATATGACTGTATATTACCAGTAAACTGTTCTGGATATATTGACTGTAATTTACCGTAAACTGGTCTGGATATTTAACTGTATCATTACCAGTCAAACTGTGGTTTGGGTTTTTTTTTTGGGAAATATTTTAAATAGGACGTATATTACCAGAACACTGTCTCTGGATTATATGACCGTATATTACCTGTGAAATGTGTCTGGCTATATTGACTGTTATATTCCAATTAAACTGTGCGGAGATATTGACGTATATTACCTGTGACTGTGTCTGAAAATTGACTGTTATTACCAGTAAAACTGTTCGGATATATGACTTATATTACCAATAAAAACGTGTCGGTATATTCACTTATTTACCGTAAACTGTTCGGGATATTATTGATGTATATTACCAATAAACTGTGTTTGGATATAAAATTGACTGTAGTATACAATAAACTGTTATGGATATATTGACTGTATATTACCAATAAACTGTTTCTGGATATATGATGCATATACCAATTAAACTGTTTCTCTGGATATATGGACTGCATATTACCAATAACTGGGTCTGGAAATGACTGTTATTTTACCAATAAACTGCTGTTTGGATATATTGATGTTATATTACCAGTAAACTGTTTCTGGATATATTGACTTTATATACCGTGTGACTGGTCTGGATTATATGGACTGTATATTACGACAACTGTGTCTGGTATATTGGACTGTATATTACAGTAACTGTTTCTGGATATATTGACGTATATTACCAGTAAAACTGTGTCTGGATTATAGGGACTGTCTATACAGTAACACTGTGTCTGGATATATTGACTGTATATTACCAGTAAACTGTGACTCTGGATAATATTGACTGTATATTACAATAAACTGTGTTTGGATATATGACTGTGTCTAATTACCCCGTAAACTGTTCTGGATATTATTGACGTCGGTACCAGTAAATGTTTGGATATATGACTGTATATTACCAAGACATTGTGTTTGGATATATGACGCATATTACCAAATAAACTGTTGTCTGGGATTATAATGACTGCATATACCGTGAACTGTGTTGGATTACATGACTGTATATTACTGTTGAACTGTGTCTGGAGACATTGACTGTATATTCCAGTAAACTGTGTTTGGAATATGCCTGTATATTACAGTAAATTGTTTCTGGATATATGGATGAAAATAACTTGTGAACGTGTCTGGAACTAGGGGACTGTGACTTACCTAGGTGAACTGTTTTCTGATATATTGACTGGATATTACCTGTGATGAACTGTTTGGATACATTGACTAGGCGTATATTACCAGTAAACGTGTTTTGGATATATTGACTGTATCTTACCAGTAAATTGTTTCTGGGATATATGACTGAAATATAACCTGTGAAACCTCTGTGTCTGGATCTATTTACGTATATACCTGTAGAACTGTGTCGGGATATATGCTGTATATTACCAGTAAAAACTTTGGTTTTGGATATATTGACTGTATATTACCAGTAAACTGTTTCTGGATATATTGACTGTATATTACCAGTAAACTGTTTCTGGATATATTGACTGTATATTACCAATAAACTGTGTCTGGGTATATTGTCTGTATATTACCAATAAACTGTGTCTGGGTATATTGACTGTATATTACCAGTAAACTGTGTTGGATATATTGACTGTATATTACCAGTAAACTGTTTCTGGATATATTGACTGTATATTACCAGTAAACTGTTTCTGGGTATATTGACTGTATATTACCAATAAACTGTGTCTGGGTATATTGACTGTATATTACCAGTAAACTGTTTCTGGGTATATTGACTGTATATTACCAGTAAACTGTGTCTGGATATATTGACTGTATATTACCTGTGAACTGTGTCTGGATATAGGGACTATAAATTACCAGTAACTGTTTCTTCTCTGACTGTTTGGTTAGTGTTTAAAGAGAATTATACTCTTGCAATAACTGGCTTATTTATGACTCCTCCCACAGTCATGGCCACTGACCATTCTCCCATGTCTAAGGTTGGGTACATAGGAGGGACTATTTGCTTGTAGCAAGTGCTCGGTTGATACAAATGTGCGTCGGCCGGCCAACTGACCGAAATTGACGTGAATCGGCCGGTCGGACGAAAATATCGTCTGGTGTGTACCCACATTGGAGTTCTTATGTTAATGAAGGAGGGGGAGGAGCTTGAAAACTGTCAGTTACTGCCAGAAAGCAGTTCGTTAATTCTCCCATAGTATTGGGATTGGCCTGGTGGGTTGAATGGCCCTTTACAGGTGATTTTTTTCTTTCTAATAACGCAATGTAACAAAGATACTAGTATCTAATTCCGTTCAAATACATTCCTTTAATTCCATCCCCAATAATATCGACCAATCAGCTCTTCCTGCCTCAAGACCACGGATTTTCTCCTTTTTATCTCCCTGTCTCTTTCTCTCCTTTTAGTTTAGATCCTGACGGACTCGAGGGCAATAAATTGCGTTCAATTAAAACAAATCTCGCTTGATGTTACACGAGGATAACGTGCGCTGTGCAATTATGTCATTTAACAGCTGGTAAGTGCTGCTAATTGGATGGTAGGGAAACCACAGAGGAGAAAATATTGTGAACACAAACGAAACCAAACCAGCAAACACAAATAATAAGAAATAAATGGAGAACGTGGCGCGGTATTAATGATGGGAGATGTCACTCGTCACCGCCGGAGAACAGACGGCAGAGATGGCAGACAGACAGGACTGACACCTGTTTAAACCTGGAGCTCCCAGAATTCCATGTTACCCACAACTACAAGGCAATATTCATAAGCACAGGTGCAGGTTAGAACAGCTGTAGCCACCCAGAGCGACGAGCCATTCACATCCCATTGGGAAGCTGCCAATAGACAAGCGGTTGATTGTTACAGGTCACTGCGCCAGGGCAAAAT
The DNA here is from genome assembly GCA_019447015.1 of Hymenochirus boettgeri. Lineage (NCBI taxonomy): Eukaryota > Metazoa > Chordata > Amphibia > Anura > Pipidae > Hymenochirus > Hymenochirus boettgeri. The sequence goes on from CM033470.1 coordinate 4,642,456, forward strand.
TGCACCTGTTTTTGCAAATTGCCCCTCTTGCCGTATTCAGGGAGATCATTCATGTTCAGAGACTGCAGGGTCGCCCAAAACATTAGGAGTTCAGTAAGGATGCTGGGAAATGTGGCACACAAGACACAACTGGAATGGTTAGACTGACCTGGTAGCTCATTATCTTACCAGCAAAATCATATGGCAGGTCAAAGGTCAGGCAATAAAACCAGCCAATCAAAAATAATCCCTTTTTTTTTTTTTGCATCTCTCTGTGCATGCTGGGATCTTTGGCTGTAGGACTGGCAATGTGGAAGAGTAATGCAGTAAATGTAAATTATTACAGTATTACGACTAGGCTACACTACCATGCGTTGGCCAATTGGTCTAGCCACACTAGGTGTGCCGATTGGTTTTTGGTGCGCATAGAAGCAGCATTTATTTGTGCAATTGCCCTCCGATTGGCCAGCATTGCGGAATAGCACCACACATGCACGACAGACACACATTTCTGGTTAAACTGGTGTTGACCCAGCATTGGCGGAAATATGCATGTAATCACATATGTTAATTAGTGAGGTTTGGTGCACTAGTAGGCAATGCAATTCCACAATGTTGCTCAATCAGAGTGCGTGCAATTGCACAAAAAAAATGCTGATCGCATGCTCTCCGAAAAGAGGATCACTGCGCGACAGACAATGGCGCCCTAAGTATGGGCAGACCAATCGGCTAACACTACTGTGTGCTTTGTATGCACGGTCAGATCACAAATTAAAACGGCCTTGCCCTTAAGTAGGTTTTTAATGTATCTCTGCTTACACACATAATAATGTATGGGGAGTTTTCCTACGTACGGAATTCTAATCATTTCATTTTTACCCTATTACATTATATAAAATCTCTTGTTTCTTTTTACTTCCCAGTGTAATAAGAAGCGTTCAATATGGCCGAGACTTCCATTGAGGAATCGACTGCGTGGGAACGTCGGATCAAGGTATGATTAAAACAAAAGTCCGCTTTGGGGGGTAATTATTCAAAACATCATTGTTTATTTTTTGGGTGGACTTCCCCTTTAAATGATTGGGATGTTAAAAGTGACAAAAAATAAAATGATTAGAAACGATAATAAGATATTAGAGACATAACGAGTAATCAGACTCTTACTTTTCATACTTTAAGGAGAATAAAAGTGTAATAATAAATAAAGTTCAGGTGATTCTCCTTGTACTGAGGACCCAAAACCAAGTATTTTTATCATTAGAAATTCTGTCAGTTGTCTACAATTGATTACATTTGTGATGAAGCTCCTCCCTTTCTTCCCAAGATCCTCTGCTTGTAGCAACACCTTCCAGTTGTAGATCACTAACAGAAAAGGACCATAGGAAATTAGAAGATAAGCAGAATCAATGATTGGAATGGTATAAAGGTATTTGTCAGAATTTAACACACCAAAGAAAAGGATATTCCCAACTGCCACATTACTAAGTCATCTCCCGGCTTAGGGAGTGAAGGAATTTTCACGTCTGTGGCTCTCACAAGAAAAGAATGCCACCAAAGCATGCTGGGAGTTGTAGTTTCCAAACATTTGGACTGCCAAGGTTGTGATATTGAGAAGTTGTTTGCAGTGGCCGCTGAGACTTTTCATATTCTATCTTAAAGTTGCTCTACTAAAGCTTAAAGTCATACTAACCCTTTAAGCCTCAATAACACTTAAAGTCGCACTAACCCTTAAAGTCGCACTAACCCTTAAAGTCGTACTAACCCTTAAAGCCTCACTAACCATTAAAGTCGCACTAACCCTTAAAGCCTCACTAACCCTTAAAGTCGCACTAACCCTTAAAGTCGCACTAACCATTTGCAAACAAATAAGCTCTAATTTATCATGCTAAATTCTCCCCATACTTCCCAGCAGTGCCCCCTTAGCGCAACGTTAACGCTGCCGGTTGCCCACTATGATAATTATCCTGTTCCAGTATCTATCCCGGCACATTACAAAACCTTTATCAGTTAGGCGGCTCTGCTGTGATTGGCCAATCATATTTTGTTGTGGTTCCTCGCTGTTTGTCGATTGGTCTAGCCGCAGTACTAGGGGACTTGTCTTTAGATAAAGCAAGTGGTAGATATTGGCGTTTGGTAGATATTTGTGCTGAATAGAGTATTTTCAGCCTTAGAGCCATATCTAGTATAAATGGTATGACCCCCATAACCCCAATATTATTATTAGAGTGACCTCCATGTAGAGGGAATTTTCAAAGCCCCACATGAAATCTTGCAAAGGCATTATTGCCCTGAATGTATCACACTGTTCTTCTTCACAGTTATATTGGTTCATAGACAAGAATGGGATAAATCTGTTAATATGGAGAAGCAACTACTCAGATATTTTAACTTTCCCTTGTCCAAAGAATAATTGACATATTGATATATTTCTGCCTTCGCCACAAGCCAAACCCATTTAGACTGACAGAATGCCAGGATCCGATTGCCTTGTTACTCATCTTAATCTTTAAGCAGCTTTGAGTTCTGCTCCAACTGACCATAAAACACACACAGCACCTTGGCAGGGAACCAATTAATAAAGTGAAAAAAACTTCTTACTGTATCTCGACCAAAAGAAAATATGGAGAGAAAATCCAGCCAATAGCTAAAATGGACTTCTTCTCAGTAAGAAACTAATGGAAGATTACTCAGAGCCTATATGTAGTGGTGAGTATAGTGATAGTATCCTTTGTGAGTAGGGGAGTAGTTTACTTGTACCTTTATAACGTCAAAGGACTCCTTGCTGACTTCTAATAACCTTATAATTTACAGTTGGGGATAAATTATCCCTTATAATTCATGAGGGGTATCCAGAGTTCTCTGACTTGTGTCTGTGTCCTTGTACCTTTATATAGACTCTGAACTCCTTAGTGACTACTAATATACTTATAATTTACAGTAGGGGATACATTATCCCTTATAATACATGAGTGGTACCCAGAGTTCCCTGTATAACCCAGTCTGTGTCCTTGTACCTTTATATAGACACAGAACTCCTCAGTGACTTCTAATATCCTTATAATTTACAGTAGTTGATACATTATCCCTTATAATACATGAGCGGTATCCAAAGTTCCCTGTTTGTGACTGTAAGGTTACAATCTGGACCTGAACACTTCTACCCCTCTTACTGACCCATCACAGACCGACTAGTTATAATCCACTGACAACTTAGTTACAGATACTTGAAGCAGATCAGTATCTGTAACTAAGTTGTCATGTGGGTTCTAAACTGGAGTCGTTTGATGGGTCAGTAGAGGGGAGAAGTGTCCAGGTCCAGATGTAACCTTACAGTCTAAAGGGAGATGGGGATGAGACATAGGTGACAGATCAGTATCGTAACTAAGTTGTCAGTGGTTATAACTAGTCGGTCTGTGATGGGTCAGTAAGAGGGTAGAAGTGTCCAGATCCAATTGTAACCTTACAGTCTAGAGGAGATGGGGATGAGCACATAGGTGACAGATCATGTATCTGTAACTAAGTTGTCAGTGGATTATAACTAGTCGGTCTGTGATGGGTCAGTAGAGAGGGTAGAAGTGTCCAGGTCCAGATTGTAACCTTACAGTCTAGAGGAGATGTGATGAGACATAAGGTGAACAGATGCAGTATCTGTAACTAAGTTGTCAGTGGATTTATAACTAGTGGTCGTGATGGGTCAGTAAGAGGGTAGAAGTGTCCGGTCCAGAATTGTAACCTTACAGTCTAGAGGAGATGGGATGAGAACATAAGGTGACAGATCAGTACTGTAACTAAGTTGTCAGTGGATTATAACTAGTCGTGGTCTGTGATGGGTCAGTAGAGGGAGAAGTGTCCAGGTCCAGATTGTAACCTTACTCTTCAGAGGATGGGGATGATGACCTAAGGTGACAGATCAGTATCTGTACTAAGTTGTCAGTGGGATTATAACTAGTCGGTCTGTGATGGGTCGTATGAGGGGTAGAAGTGTCCAGGTCCAGATTGTAACCTTACAGTCTAGAGAGATTGGGATGAAAATAAGGTGACAGAGATCAGTATCTGTAACTAAGTTGTCAGTGATTATAACTAGTCGGCTCTGTGATGGGTCAGTAAGAGGGTAGAAAGTGTCCGGTCCAGATTGTAACCTTACAGTCTAGAGGAGATGGGGATGAGACATAAGGTGACAGATCAGTATCTGGTAACTAAGTTGTCAGTGGATTATAACTAGTCGGTCTGTGATGGGTCAGTAAGAGGTAGAAGTGTCACAGGTCCGATTGTAACCTTACAGTCTAGAGGAGATGGGGATGAGACATAAGGTGACAGATTAGTATCTGTAACTAAGTTGTCAGTGGATTATAACTAGTCGGTCTGTGATGGGTCAGTAAGAGGGGTAGAAGTTTCAGGTCCAGATTGTAACCTTACAGTCTAGAGGAGATGGGGTGAGACATAAGGTGACAGATCAGTATCTGTAACAAGTTGTCAGTGGATTATAACTAGTCGGTCTGTGATGGGTCGTAAGAGAGTAGAAGTGTCCAGGTCCCAGATTTGTAACCTTACAGTCTAGAGGAGATGGGGATGAGACATAATGTGACAGATTCAGTAATCTGTACTAAGTTGTCAGTGGATTATAACTAGTCGGATCGGTCTGTATGGGTCAGTCAAGAGGGGTAGAAGTGTCCAGGTCCAGATTGTAACCTTACAGTCTAGAGGAGATGGGATGAGACATAAGGTGACAGATCAGTATCTGTAACTAAGTTGTCAGTGGATATAACTAGTCGGTCTGTGATGGGTCAGTAAGAGGGGTAGAAGTGTCAAGGTCCAGATTGTAACCTTACAGTCACAAACAGGGAACTTTGGATACCGCTCATGTATTATAAGGGTAATGTATCACTACTGTAAATTATAAGGATATTAGAAGTCACTGAGGAGTTCTGTGTCTATATAAATACAAGGACACCAGACTGGGTTTATACAGGGAACTCTGGGTACCACTCACTTATTATAAGGATAATGTATCCCCTACTGTAATTATAAGTAAAATATTAGTAGTCACTATAAGGATTCAGAGTCTATACTAATAGGTACAAGGACACAGACACAAGTCGAGAAACTCTGGATACCCCTCATGAATTATAAGGGATAATTTAATCCCCAACTGTAACATTATAAGGTTCAGAATATTACATGACTTGGATGAAGGAATATTACCAGATATACCATGACTTGGATGAATGAAGTACAGATATCCAGACCTGGATGAATGAATATTACAGATATCATGACCTGGATGATGAATATAAGATATACCATGACCCTGGATGGATGGAATATTACAGATATACCATGACCAGGATGAATGAATATTACCAAGATATACCCATTGACCTGGTGACTGAATATACAGATATAACCATGACCTGGATGGGAATGATGAATATTACAGAATACCATGACCTGGATGAATGAATATACAGATATACGTGACTGGAGATGCCTATTCAGATATACCATGACCTGGATGAATGAATATTACGAAATACCGTGACATGGGATGGATGAATATTACAGTATACGTGACCGGGATGCTGATATTACAGAATTACCTTGACCTGGATGGAGAATATTACAGATATACGTGGACTGGATGGATGAATTTACGATATACCGTGACCTGGATGGAGGATATTATGTATTAACCGTGCCGGATGGATGAATATTAAGATAACCATGACCTGGATGAATGAATATTTACAGATATACCATGACCGAGGATATGAATATAAGATATAACGTGACCTGATGGGATGAAATTTACAGATATACCCATGACCTGGATGGATGAATATTACAGATATTACCAATACCTGGATGGATGAATAATTACAGATATACGCGTGACGGATGGATGAAATATACAGAATACCATGACCGGATGAATGAATATTACAGAATACCGTGACTGGATGAATAAATATTTACAGATATTACCATGACCTGGATGGAATGAATTTACGGATATACCATGACCTGGATGAATGAATATAACAGATATTACCGGACCTGGTGAATGAATATTACAAAGATACCATGACCTGGATGATGAATTGCAGATATACCGTGACCTGGATAGATGAATATTACAGATATACTGACCTGGAGGCGAATGAATATTACAGATATACCGTATTGACCTGGATGATGAATATTACAGATATACCGTGACCTGGATAGATGAATATTAACCATATTACCGTGACCTGATGGATTGATATGACAGATATACCGGGACATGGATGAATTAATATTACAGATATACCGTTGACCGATGAATGAATATTACAGATGTATGACGTGACTGGATGGATGAATATTACAGATAACCGTGACCTGGATAAATGAATATAAGATATACCAGGACCTGGATGAATATGAAGATTACAGATATACCGTGACTGGATGGATGAATATTACGATGATACCGTGGTCCTGGATGAATGAATTTACAGAATTACCGTGACCTGGATGAATGAATGAATATTACAGATATACGTGACCTGGATGGATGGATATTACTGATATACCGTGACCTGGAGGATGAATATTACAGATATAACGTGACCTGATGATGAATATTTACAGATTATTACCGTGACCGGGATGAATGAAAATATTACAGATATACCGTTGACTGGATGATGAATATTACAGCAATACCGGACATGGATGAATGGAATATACAGATATACATGACCTGGCGGAATGAGATTACAGATATACGTGATTGATGAATAAAGATACAGATTACCATGACCTGGATGGAGAATATTAAGATATAGCATGACCTGGATGAATGAAATTACAGATATACCGTGACCTGGGATGAATGAATATTAACAATATACCGTGACATGGAGTATGAATATTACAGATTATACCGTGACCTGGATGAATGAATGAATATACAGTTATACCATGACTTGAAGATGAATATTACAGATTATTACAATGACTTGGATGAATGAATTACAGATTATACATGACCTGGATGAATGCATATTACAGATATACCATGAACCTGCCTGGAGGAATGAAGATAACAGATATACCATTGACCTTGATGGATGAAATATTACAGATATACCATGACCTGGATGAATGAATATTACAGATATACATGACCTGGATGAATGAATATTACGATATACAATGACCTGGATGGATGAATTTACAGATATACAATGACCGGAGAATGAATATTACAGAATACCGTGACCCTGGATGAAGAATTATATACAGATATTACATGACCCCTGGATATGATAATGAATATTACAGATATAACCGTGACCTGGATGATGAATATTCAGATATACCGTGACCGGGTGGAGAATATTACAGATATCCGTGACCGGATGGATGAATATTACAGATATTAACCGGGGACCTGGATTGGATGAATATTACAGATATACGGACCTGGATGGATGGATTTACTGATATACCGTGGACCTGGATGGATGAAGATACAGATATACCATGACCTGGATGAATGAATATTACAGATATACCTGACCTGGAGGAATGAATATTACAGATAGAACGTGCCCTGGATGGCTTAATATTACAGATTATACCATGACCTGGATGGCTGAATATTACAGATATACAAACCCGGATGGATGAATATACAGATATACGGTGACCTGGAGGATGAATATTACAGATATACCATGACCCGGATGGAATGAAATTAACAGATTTAAAATGACCTGGATGGCTGAATTTTACAGATATTACCGTGACCTGGATGGATGAATATACAGAATACCATGACTGGGAATGATATTACAGATGATACCATGACTGGATGAATGAATATTACAGATATACCATGAACTGGATGAATGGAATATTTACAGATGATACCAGACCTGGATGATGAATATATGCTTTACCATGACCGGAGGATGATGAATATTACAGATAATCCCATGACCTGGATGGATGAATATACTGAATACCATGACCTGGATGGATGAATATAAGATATACCATGACTGGATGGATGATGAATATTACAATATACCATGACCGGATGGATGAATATTACTGATATACCATGACCTGGATGGATGAATATTACAAGATATACCGTGACCCCTGGGATGGATGAATATTACAGAATATACCCATGACCTGGATGGAATGAATATTACAGAATCAGTGACCTGGAGGATTTTGAATATTACAGATTATTACCGTGACTGGCTGGAGACTTATTAAGATATACATACCTGGATGAATGAATATTACAAGATATACCAGACCTGATGATGAATATACAGATTACCATGACCTGGAGGATGAATATTACAGATATACCATGACCACGGATGGATGATAGACAAGATATACCGCTGACCTGGATGGATATGAAATTAATATGAGCGAGGGGGTTGGATAATATCCAAAAACAGCGTCAGTATAAAATAAACGTGGCCACCAGCACAGAGAATGGCGCGGCGGATTTGAGCCACTAATACATTCCATTTCAGGGGCTGAAGTTTTACTTTGATTATTAAAACCCCTTGCGGTTCAGGATGCTGCTTTTTGGTTCCCCTGACACATATTCAGGAGATCTGGCCACTGCGGAGACTCTCTGGGGTTTGTCTGTCAACCGTTCCCTTGGTCTGTTCAATCAAACGAAACCGAAAATACGTGAAAAAGCCTTTGGGGGTGGGTGGGAAAAAGGGGAGGAGTAGGACTAGAATGATTTTAAGGGGCAAAAAAAAAATATTGAAGCAGGAAAAGCCCAATTGCACCCGCTGACAGAAAATATTCACGTAAGGAGCAATATGGAATAGGAATAGGGTGTGAACTTGCTCATTGTAGTGAGTTTCACAAACCCAAGGTGCTAATGGAAGATCTTTAGCACGGAAATAGCTGGATAATGGAATATGGCCAGAAAACGTGTCAAGGGAAGGGACAATATTGAATCCATATCTCTCCCTCATCATGGATTGTATCTGTTTCTCTACCCTGTACTCATAGACCTATTTAGAAAAGAAAAACTATAAATGCCAGCATTAAAGGGTGAGATGGGTTACTGCTAATTGGCACCTTCTACATGCAGTGTCCTGATATTACCCCTATCTGTGACCAAGGCAACAATATGGTGATGATGCGGGAGGGGGATGTGAGGACACGACCAATAAAATCAGTTTTCTGGGTTATAAACTGTGTTTATAAAAAACTATTTTGTCTAAAAGGATTCCCTAATGCATTAGCAAATTAAGCATGAGAACATGATGAAAAATGCCAAAGTTTCTATATCCGCAGAAATTAAAGGGAAAGTTAAGGCAGAAAGGATATTTATTTTAAAAATTAAAATTTTTTCGACGTAATGTATTGTAATATTATATATCCGTGATTACTTATAGGGATCACCACCTATTGGCCAAGCGGAAGCCTGCATGGGGCGGGTCAGGTTACCCGATTTGCGGGTCGGGAACCCGTGTTGACTTTGAATGGGTTGCGGGCGGGTGGCTCGGGTTATGGTCAGGTTAGGTGTTCAACCACTCTAAAAAAAAAAAATGATAGCAGAAAAGTTGTATTTGAAACTTAAAAGCAGGGTAAAAGCTGGTTGGGTCGGGTCAGCGTAAGAAATCGGTTAAAGGCAGTTCGGGTCGGGTTCAGTCACAGTTTGTGGATCAGGTCGGGTCAGGTTCGGGTTCTGAGGCGGAGGTGGTCAGATTCGGGTTGAAACAGGGGTGTCCTGGGTTTGTGACACCTGAAACAACTTAAATGCTGGTGGGTTATTGAAGGGAGCAGGATTTGTGTTTTTAACTGAAGCCTTTTTAAGTTGTCTGCAGGAGTGCCCTGAGCCAAATGTTTCAGTGTGTCATGGTAGGGGCCCCCTGGGTCTAAAACAATCAGACCCGCGCAGGACTCTATACCTGTAGCCATAACTGCATAGGTGGCAATGACTTACATAGAGAAGTTGGCAAATGCAGTGTAAAGGATAGGGAAGTTTTTTCTGCTGGGCCAGCAGAGCTCAAAAGGCTAATGTATAGCGGAAGGCAGGATTGTCTTTACGTCTCAGGGGTAAGCTTGTTTGTGTAACTAGAGGGATTTTTGACCCTGCTGCCAGATGTTCCGTTTATTTCGATGTCTTAAAGGTAGGGAGGATCATTAAAAAGGCAATTGGAAGGTATTCGCCGTTAGCCGATTGTCTCTACTTGGTTTTGCTTCATTTACATTGGCGCTTTGACTCACCGGTTCCTTCCTCCTGGTATAGCTGCTTTACAAAACATTTCCCAAATTATACTCCCTCTGCCTTCATTGTGGACTCTTAGAAATCGGCTGGAAAGATGAAAGCCCTGGAAACCAATAGCAATGAAGCTCTTAAATAGATTGTAGCTCTACGGGGCAGGGACCTCATACCTCTTGTGGCAAAGGCCCCATTAGCAAGTCTATTATATCATTATTATTTAGTTATGACCTATCTGTGTATTTATCCCTTGTAGACTTTAGTGTATTTTATTACTGTACAGCGATGGGTCCCAAGTGGGCTTTATAAATAAACATTATACATACAATTTACTGTATAATATGTATGTTATAATGTACAGCGCTGTGTCCCCAAGTGCGCTATATAAAATAAACATTACAACATACGTATAATCTTGTATTGTTATAATGATTACAGCGATGCGTACCAAAGTGGCGCTATATAAATAAACATATACAACATAACGTATAATCGTATTGTTATAATGTCAGCGCTGTGTTTACCCAAGTGGCGCTTATAGAAAATTAAAACAATACCACATACATACTGTATAATCGGTATGTTATAATGTACAGCGCTGTTGGAACCCCAGTGGCGCGATATAATAAACATATAACATACATACCGTATAATTGTATTAGTATAAAGTACAGCGCTGTGTACCCAAGTGGGCTATATAAATAAACATATACCATACTACTTATAATCTGTATGTTAAATGTACAGCGCATGTGTCCCCAAGGCGTTATGAACATAAACATATACATACATTACGTTAAATCTGATTGTTTAATGTACAGTCGCTGGTACCAAGTGGGCTATATTAATAACATAAGTACATACATACTGTATAATCTGTATGTTATAATGTACAGCGCTGTGTCCCCAATGGCGCTATATAAATAAACATATACATACATACTGTATAATCTGTATTGTTTAATGTTACAGCGCTGTGTACCCAAGTGGCGCTATAAAATAAACATATACATATACCGATATCTGATTATAACTGTTACCAGTGGATACATATCATATGTTTAATCATTGATGTTATAATTACTCGCTGTGTACCCAAGTGGCGCTTATAAATAAAATCTACATTAATACTGGTATAGATCTTATTTTTAATGTAACGCGCTGTGTCCCCATAGTGCGTTATATAAAATAAACATATACATACATACTGATTATATAATCTGTATGTTATAATGTACAAGCGCTGTGTCCCCAAGTGGCGCTAATATAATAAACATAGTACTCACATACTTGTAAATTTATTTTATATATGTACAGCGCTGTCGTCCCCAATGTGGCGTCTATATAAAATAAAACATATAGCATACATACTGTATAATCTTATTTTATAAGTTACAGCGCTGTGTACCCAAGTGGTCGCTAATATAATAAACATTATACTCATACTATTAATCTGTATTGTTATAATTGTACAGCGCTTGTGTCCCCAGTGGGCGATTATGATAAAACTAAACAATACATACATACTGTTAATCTGTATGTTCATAATATACAGCGCTGTGGTCCCAAGTGGTGCTATATAGATAAACATATACAGTACATACTGTATAATCTGATTGTTTTTGTATAAGGATACAGCGCTGTTCCTCAAGTGGCGTATATAGAATAACATATACATACATACTGTATAAATCTTGTATGTTATAATTGTAAGCGCTGTGTCACCCAAGTGGCTGCTATAAGAAAAACATATAAGTACATACTCTATAATCTGTATTGTTATGAATGTACAGCGCGGTGTCCCCAAGTGGCGATTATTCTAAGATAAACATATACATCATAACTGTTAATCTGTATGTTATATGTACATCGCGTGTACCCCAGTGGCCTGATATAAGTAAACATATACATACTACTGTATAATCTGCTGATTGTTATAATGTCACAGCGCTTGTGTCCTCAAAGTTGGCGCTTATATAATTAAAACATATACATACATACTGTATAACTGGTATTGTTTTATATGTACAGCGCTGATGTCCCCAAGTGGGCGTCAATAGATAAACATATACATACATACTGATAATCTGTATTGTTATAATGTACGGCGCTGCTGTCCCCAATGGCGCTATATAAATAACAATACATACATACTGTAAATCGGTAATTGTTATATGTACAGCGCTGTGCTCCCAATGGCGCTGCTATAAATACAAATATACATACCTACTGTATCAATCTGTATGTTATAATGTAGACCGCTGTGTCCCAAGTGGCGCTATATAAATAAACAATACATAAATCGGTATATCTGTATTGTTATATGTACAGTCGGCTGCGTACCCAGTGGCGTTATAAAAATAAACATATACATTACATACTGTATATCATGTATGTGTATAAGTACCGCGATCGCTACCCCCAAGTGGCGCTATATAAGACTAAACATTATACATACATACTGTATAATCTGATGTTATACATGTACAGCGCTGTGGTACCCAAGTGGTGCGCTATTATAAATAAACCTATACACATACAACTGTGATAAGCTTCTTGTTTGTTATCAATGTAAACAGCGCTGTGGTCCCAACGTGGCTTCTATATAACTAAACTATCACATACATAACTGTAAAATACTGTATTGTTTAAAAATGTACGCGTGGTGTGTCCCAGAGTGGCGCTATCTAAATAAACATATACATAATACTGTATAATCTGTAGTGTTTAATGTACAGTGTGTCGTACCCAAGTGGGCCTATAAATAAGAAAAACCGACATACATACTGTAAATCTGTATTCGTTACTGTAACGCTGTTACAAGTGGTTTTATAAACCCCTTTATCTGTTTATGTACCGCGGCTCCCAGTGGCGGCTTAATTACAAATACGTACCTGTTGAAGTCAGCGCCTGACAGCTACTATAACATATACATACATACATACTGTATAACTTTATAATGTAAGCGTCAAGGACCAATAAACCAACTGTATAACTTGATAAGACACGCTGTGTCCCAGCTTATAACAACTATTACGAGACTGTAGGACGCACCATCAAGCAAGATTATTCTTTGACAGTAGGCAGGATTGGTGTAGGTGGAAAATTGTGACTCATTTGATTAAATCTTGTAAACAATCCAGACAAGAAAAAACCCAACGCTGGAAAACCTCCCTAAAGATTTACATTTCCCATCATTGTTCTGCCCACTACGCACATTTACCTGCTGCAACCAGGTCGGAAAATCCTGCCATGTCTAGTGGTTTATAGGTCTACGAGAGTAGAATTATGGGTTAACATTATCTTAAAGGGTTAAACTAAAGTGAAGATAAACGTCTCTCCTGGCTTCTACAATACACAGGGAAATAGGATGATGAATGCGTAATCTAAATGCTATAAAAAAAAAGTCTCAGACCTAATGTTAAAAAAACAACAAATGTATTGATTTTATTTGTAATTAACAAACGTTTATTTCAAAAGGCCTAACTAGCCATAACAAATAGTGTACGTGTTGCAGTAAACGACCAAGAGGAAAAACGTACCAAGTGGGCGAAAACCTCTTTTCAAAAAACTATTGTCTGTTACCTGAAAATAATGTATAGGACAAACAGTATGGAAAAGCTCCCCATCCATAAATTATAAATACAAAATATATAAAGAAAGAAAGCAATGAGGGCTAGTGGACTGGCTGGCAAGCTGTAGTGGACTGGCGGCAGGCTGTATATTGCACTGGCTGGAAGGCTGGTATGTGACTGCTGCAGCTTGATATTGGACTGGATTGGCAAAGGCTGGATATAATGACTGACGGCAGGCTGGATATTTGACTTGCGCATAAGCTGGGATATGGCAGGCGGATATGGACTGGATGCAGGCGGTATGGATATGTGGAGGTGATGGAGGCTGGATATTGGACTGGATGGCAGGCTGGATATTGGACGATGGCAGGGATGATGCGCAAGGCTGGATATTGGACTGGAAGGCTGGATATTGGACTGGATGGCAGCTTGGATATGACTGATGGAAGGATTGGCAGGAGGCGGATATTGGACTGGATTGCAGGCTGGGATATTGACGGAGGCCCAGGCTGGAATTGGACTGGATGGCAGCTGGATACTTGGACGATGGCTGGCTGATGGCGGCGATCTTGGAACTGGCAGGCGTGGATATGGAATGGAGGCAGGTGGATATTGAACTGGGTGCAGGCTGGATATTGGCTAGTTGCAGGCTGGATATTATGTGTAGGCTAAGCTGAAGCTGGATTTGCCTGGCTGGCGCAAGGCTGGATATTGGACTGGCAGGCGTGGTATTGGAGTGATGGCAGGCGTGGATGTTGAGTGGATGGCAGGCTGATTGGACTAGATGGCAGGTGATATTGGACTAGATGGCCAGGCTGGAATTGGACTGGATGCAGGACTGGATATTGGTACCGGATGGTCAGGCTGGATAGTGGAATGGATGGCAGGCTGGATATTGGACTGATGGCAGGCTGGTATTGGATTCACACATGACAATATACAGGCACGTTTGTCTCTCCATACAGTCAGCTTTCATAACACAGACCTGCGAGATGGTCTGGGTGGTAGGAACACAGATTTTTTATTGTTGGATGCTAGGCACACCAGTAAGAAACCATGATTGGCTCTCTGGAATGGAATCGTTATATGTTAACATTATGTAATAAGGAAAAATTACACCGACAAACCTACAACAATTTGTACAGGTTCTCTGAGCTTTTACATTTTCCCATAGTTCTAATTCCAAAACCTTAGAAATTGAATTCCAATGGCCGATTAACCACACATGTCGTGCTAAAAAAAGGGGTTGAACTCGTGATAACCAATATTAAATAGTTTTAGCCCATGTTTAACCTCCATAATTGCCCTGGCTGGCCACCAGTTTTCCTAAAAGTGTACTGGTAAATGGCCCCGTGTACCCCGGTGTCACATGTATTTATGAAAGGATGTGCACCACTTTTAGCTCCACAATTTAACAGACCCTGCTAATGGCTAATCTTAAAGTGGCACTGGGGTAAATTCGCTTTTAGGGATTTACCAACCATGGTTCAAATCTTATTAAATACCCGAAAAGTCAACATTTGCACCGAGGCATTTTCAGCTCTGGGTAAATGAGGCTCAAATGTTTCTAGAGACATAAACACAACGGACTAAGCTCCCATTGCATATTAAACGGCCACGGTCCAGGGAGTGTCTGAATCTTCTTCCCTATGATCGGCTTATTCCAGTGCGCTGTCATTGTTTCTGCTCTTACAGACATTTGTCTAATCTGGGGGTGATGCAATAAGATAACGCAAATGCAACTTACTGTGCCTGCACGAGGTCTCTTGATGCAAAGTTTCCCCTGTGTACAGATTAGGCGATGCGGATCGTGGATATGTTGTCTGTGCTTATGCCTCTTAAAGCGTGTACACACCTATCGATTTCCCTCTTGGACCGCGACCGTTCTATACTTCGTAACTGGTCGGCAGAGAGGAAGGACTAGGTGCAGGCAAAGCAGCCGCGGTCAGATAGTCACCCGCGGACCGTATCGTTGTGGTCCTAGAGGACTCACATCGGACGAGGTTTTTTCCACCCTGTCCGATCGTCCTTTCGTCCGATTCGGACGAACGTGATCGGACATGGGCATTTCGATGCGATAATTTCGCGGTCCGCATCGGACCGATCACCTGAAATACTATCGTCGATCGGACCGAAATATCTCTCGTGTGTACCCAGCTTGACTCAAAAGGGTTACGTTTTACGTTTTGGGCTACAGCTTACCTAGGAGGTTTTGCATCGCCTGCGTCTTGCATTTTTGAATATTTTTTGGAAATGGCGCAAGCACACAGACTCTGTTGTAAAAACCATGTAACCCGATAAAATTGGCATTTACCACACCATATGGCTCACCACTATGGTATCCCAAAGCCCCTAAAAAAAACAAA
Source organism: Hymenochirus boettgeri (assembly GCA_019447015.1). Lineage (NCBI taxonomy): Eukaryota > Metazoa > Chordata > Amphibia > Anura > Pipidae > Hymenochirus > Hymenochirus boettgeri. The sequence continues at coordinate 4,658,640 of CM033470.1, forward strand.
AAAAAACATCAATCAAAACAAAATGCACATCCCTGTCATTATGTCCAATTAGTAACTGGAAAAAAAATTCTCTCCTACCTTACATTCGAGAATTTACTACGAAATGAGCTGAGCATGCCTGAGTCAGCAGATTGGGGAGGAGGAGGGATTACAGCCCCGACATTCCACATGTGTATTTCTCATCATGAATCATTTAGGAAGGAAATGGCAACAAACCTTTTATCACGCAGTAATGTGCAATGCGCTTTATCCTTGTCCCCATTTATCTCTCTATCCCCTAATCCTGAAAAATCCTCTCTGTAGAAATGTTTCTTGCGTACTACTCGTCTAAAGTATTTAAGTTCCATTGTTATTTGATGCTCATAACAGTTATCTTTATCCGCTACATATTATAACCTAGAGGAGGGAACAAATTGCTACAATATATTTTGAGAAAGAGTTTATTTCATGCAACCATTCATCAACCCGAAGGTTAAACATTCAGTTTCAAATATTATTAGAGAAGTATAATTTACTTGCCTGGCGTGAGAGGTGAGCGCGCCGTGATTTCATACAAGTAAGAAAAGACAACCTCGACCGGCGCACACCTCCTTAGATAAGGACCTAAGAATGGTGAGTGATAGATCCACTGACAGAACAAGAACACACCACACCAATCATATCCTCACGAACTAAGACGAAGTGTTATTATTATCCCCAGTTGATTATAACAAACCAGTCTATCCAAAATGGAGTTGGTACAGGGTAATAAAACATCGACACAGATAAACATATACAACCAGCGGGGAAAACGGGAAACAGGAATAAGAACAAAAAAAGGTTGAGTATATGAAATTAGATCAAAACAGAGATCAGAAGGTCAGACAGCAAGCGAGATTGAAACAGGTAATCGTGACCATAGAGGCCAAGATTTGGTCGTACGATTGTAGGATTGTCTACGTATGATCGGCCAGTGACGTACTAGATTTCTTCTATCGGGCCAGCTAAAAAATGTGTTCCGTCGGACAATCCAACATATGAACCAGGTCGTAATGAGTGGATTGTAGTGTCATGGCCCAACTTAAGAAAGTGTGTTCAGTCAAAACAGTACGCACAGGAGGCTGGTACATTCCTTCAATGCTGGCCCGCGTGGACACTGAATGGTGGACTGGAGGGCTAAAATACAACGATTGGTGGAACTGGAGAGGGTTGACTTACCACGATTGGTGGAATGATCTGAAATGCAGTATTGCGAAAGGAGGATTTTTTTTTTAAATGACGCCTTTTAAGTGTGTATGCGGGGGGGGGGGTACGCCCTGAGCAAATGCTTCAGTTTGCTTTCCTTGGTCGGGGGAGGGCACCCGTGTAACCCAGTAATGTTTGCGGAATGACAATTCCCCCCCCCAAGCCCCATGCCTTCTGGAAAACAACCAAGACATGCTAGAGTCTGAAGAAAAGGTTTTAGGGCTTAGCTCGGAAAGGGTTGTTCACTTGAGACTGGTAAGGTATGGAACTGTCTTCCAGTGGACGTTTGTTATGGCAGGTACATTGAGTCAGTTAATAAAAAGCTGGATGAGTTTCTAAAAAAAAGGAATGTTACAAATTAATGGATTGAACCATTAAAGTAGAGGTGGGAAAAGGGTTTTTCACTGTGAGAACGGTAAGGTATGGAACTGTCTTCCAGTGGACGTTATGGCAGGTTCATTGGTCAGTTTAATAAAAAGCTGGATGAGTTTTACAAACAAGGAATGTTCAAGTTACTGGTATTGATACATAAGTAGAGTGGGAAAGGGTTGTCACTGTGAGAAAGGTTTAAAGTATGGAACTGTCTGCCAGTGGACGTTTGTAATGGCCAGGTTCATCGGTCAGTTTAATAAAAAGATGGATCTGAGTTCTACAAACAAGGAATGTTACAGTTATGGTATTGATACATAAAGTCAGTTGGGAAGGGTTGTCACTGTTGGAGAACGTTATTAAAGCTATGGAACTGTCTTCCAGGGACGTTGTAATGGCAGGTCATTGAGTCAGTTTCAAAAAAAAAGTGATGAGTTTCTCAAACAAGGAATGTTGCAGTACTGGTATTGATACATAAAGTTGAGTTGGAAGGGTTTGTCACTGTGAGAACGGTAATTAAGCTATGGAACGTTTCAGTGGACGTTGTAATGCCAGGTTCATTGGTCAGTTAATAAAAAAGCGGGATGAGTTGTCTACAAAAAGGTAACGTTACAAGTTACTGGTATGATACATAAAGTAGAGTTGGGAAGGGGTTCTTGTCATGTGAGAACGTATGCTATGGAAACTGTCTTCCAGTGGCCGTTGTAATGGAGGTTCATTGGTCAGTTTCAAAAAAAAAGCTGGAGAGTTTCTGCAAACAAAGGAATGTTCAAGTTACTGGAATGATACATAAAGTAGAGGTGATCCAGGGAAATTTCCGATTGCCACTTGGAGCAGAAGGAATTTTTCCAACTTCATAAATTTGGTTGGGTTTTTTTTGCTTCCTGGATCAAACAGTTAGGCAGGAAATGAGGATATTGCTTAGATGGGTTGGACTGGATGGACGTTATGTCTATTCAACCTCAAATACTATACTTATACTAACTATACTATACTGATACTATACTAAGAGTGTGTTGTTTTCTGTTAATTCTGGTGGGCCAAGTTCTCAACATAGTTGGACCTAACCGTCCTAATTGGAAAACCATTACAGTGAATGTATTACTATACATTAAAACGTAAAGACGCATTCTTAATTCAGGCTCTCCATTTGTATGTGGCGGTCCAAATATTATATTCATGTGCAAGTCCACAATGAAGAGTACAAGAAGGAGGGAATTGGAGTGCCATATGTGGTTTGATGATTGCATTCTAGGGTATTGCACCGTAGAAGCAAAAAAAAACAGTTGAGGGTTCACTCCCAAAAATTTTAGATTTATTAGTGACCACACATTGGATACTGTAAGACACCATCAGGTAACGTGTAGATATTGAGTGCCCTGTCCTATGAAGAGCAGGCAATCATTTGAAATATGGAGTGTTCCTGGCACTTAAATTCAGTTTTATGGTTTTAGAAAATGACCCATTAACAGAAACATTTGCCATAAGACATTATGTGTAACAGAAGCAGGACGACAGAGAGCGCGTTCGGGTGATTCCGTTCGAATGGATAACACCAAGCCATTAATAAGGAGCGAAAAGCTGAGTGACAAATTGGTTATTTCCGAGAGATTAAACAAAGCATACGAAAAACAGATGATCCATAATGAACAAGGCGAGATCTCTCAGTTCAATATGACATGTGTCCGTCTACATACAACGGGTCCCAGTTCCCAAAATTACAAATTCTGTTTTAAACAACCGGTGTTACTTCCATAAATCACAGTTAACATTTTTAATAAAAATCAAAAGATATTATAACCGGTTTTAAAATCACATCCCGCACTTACGAGTCGCCGCGGTAATTAATAGCTTCGCCGTTAACATTAATGAATCGTGACTTTACAAAAGGTTATCGGCGATCAATAATTCCTTATTACATTCGGTGTGATGGCGACCCGGGTATTTTTAACGAATTTTTTCGCTTTTCTTCATTAAACATTCTAATTTTATTTTTTAGTTTTTTTTTTTTTTTTTTTTCTTGTTTTAACACCATCTGCACTTTTAATTAGATTAAATTTCTTTTCTCGACTATTTAGTCCTCCTTCTGACAGTAGGCAGGACCATATATGTTAGTCACAAATGTAAAGCAAATTTGCAGATAACCAACATGTGAATATGCATAATTAAATGGATATCGGGGACGGAAAGGAATTAAAGACGCGACGCATTGAAAACTTTAAAAAAAGCAAGATTATCAGATCGTTCAATTGTGTATTTTCACAGACATCGAATTTCTCGCCATGCCTGCTTATCTTGGTAAATCCACGTATACTAGTTTAGGGAACTAAAGTACCAATCAGAGTAGATAGCCCAAGCTGGTGTTGGTCTGAGGGTACTTATTGTTCCACTGAGCTTAAACTGAATTACTTTATCGAGAGCCGTGAAAGAAATAACGTTGTTTGAAAACCTTTTAAAGTCAATGGGTCGTGTATATTAGCGATGTAAAAAAACACATTTTAATATCATGGTGTATTTGTGTTATAGTTCGAGAAAAACTGTTGGATTCATGTGGGATAATGCAACTGTAAATTATACAGGATATTATAAGTCACTGAGAGTTCTGTGTCCTCTACAAGTCAAAGGACCAGAATGAGTTATACAGGGAATCAGGGTCACTCATGTATTAAAGGGATAATGTATCCCTACTGTAATTATAGAGATCATTAGAAGTTCACTGCCAGGAGTCTGTGTCCATATAGGACAAAGGACACAGACTGAGTTATAAGGGAAAAAAAACTCTGGGTACACTCTGATTAAGGGATAATGTATCCCTACTTTAAATTATAAGGATATTAGAAGTCACTGAGGGAATTCTGGTTCATATAAAGGTACAAGGAAACACAGACCGAGTTATACAGGAGACTCTGGTACCCATCATGTACTATAAGGGAGATAATTCGCCCAAATGTAAAATTTAAGGATTATTGAAAGTCAATGAGGATTTCCGTGACCATAATACAAAGCAACAAAAAAAAAAAAAAAGGCCGCCAGGGTCCGGGTACCTTTATTACCAGGCACGAACTCCAAGGGATGACATCTAATATCCTATAATTTATCAGTTGGGGTGCATTATTTATTAAGAACCTACCCTATCCTCCTTTTGGTGGCTTTGGCCTTTCTGGTTTTCCGCTCCTCCTGGGAACTGTAAAGACTCTAAGGCTATAATCTTACAGTTCCTCCCCCTCCTCAGAGACATCCACTACAGGGTAGGTTATATAGTATAACTCACACCCCTTCATCCATGGATTCCTATGGGGCCAAACTGTAAAATAAATTAATCTTATAAATCGCGCGCTACTGAAATAGTAGAGCTGCTCCGATTATACTTTCCGGAAACGTCCTTAACCCTCTTCCTCTCCCCTGCCGGGTCCACTCCCCCACCCTCCGGTTTTACTTTCCCTTTACCCACTTACCGTGTTCGGTACTGTTCAACGGAGTTACGAGGCTTTCGGCACCACTGATTAGGTTGGCGGGCTCCCTACCTTTTCCTTTACCCACTGTTAACATTTTACATTTTTAGCCTTGAAAACAGATCGTAAACACACTAAACCTAGAATGGAATAAAAATTGGGCTGGGGTAAGTGAGACATGGGGGAGAGGAGAGGACATGGCAAGGCAAGGGCCTGGATGGATTGCTCAAATGAGGTGTGGAGATACTATAATATACAGCCCCCTAACAGATAAACATTTATTCGCCATTATTAGAAGTACACCCTTGGGAGTTCCGCTCGCCTTTTAAAGGCACTCGCCCCCGGCATTGCGGTCATCGTTCTTTTAATATGGTCCGGAACGTCCTCGTGACTTGTTTCTATATCCTTATATTTAAACAGTAGGGGTGCATTTATTCACTATATAAAAAAATTGACAGTCACTCAAAAATGTCTCACCAGATGTGGTAAATCACTGGCAGAAAAACAAAATGAAAAAAAAGTTAGGCACATAGAATAGCACAAAGCCGACTACATTGTTGCATTATTATCTAATCAAGAGCATCTCGTCCCCATATTTTATCACTTATATATGCATCGTTGCCCTTGAGCTTTACTAAACAAGATATTATGATAGAAACTTTCAACACAAAACTGCCAAGGACATAATGTCAGACCTTGCCCGGCACTTCGCACGCGTTTTTCAGTGCTGATTAGAAGTTGGTTTGTGCTGTGGAATGCACCACAACGTGTTATAACATAATTACAATGTCTAGTGGGGACACATAACCGTTATTTTATAAAAAATTATAATGAACATGTAAAATGTCAGCTATTTATTTTGCTGGGAGAAATATTGTATGAATATGTGTAATGTTCGTTGTAGCTTTAATATCTTTCATTTTATTCTGTTGCTGTACTACTAAGAGTCCCTTGTAATGGGTAACAAACCCCCCGGAACACACCACACAGTCCCCTAATTAAACACGCGTTAAAGTATTTTTAAAAAAACACACAGTAGGAAATTCGATATAATAAACCACCCTCTGCAAACATTTTATTATTCAATAAAAGTTCTTATCATAAAAAATGGTGGCTAATTACTGCCCCAACCATCAGATTTTAGCTTTCAAGTGTTAAATAAGAGTCTGATTGGTTGGGGCAAAATTAAACATTAGCACCATGATTTTACGCCTACATACGCCGCCAGAGGAAGCTTGGAACTGTTCCCCTAAATGTATGAACTGGCTGTGTCCCTGCACACTCAGCATATCAGTCAAAACTGCACTTAGGAAGAAATGCGGCCTGCTGGATTTTAACGCGCAAATCTAAATCAACACAAGTCCATGGCAGGGTTTTTATAAATTTCCTGCAAACACAGAGGAAGCCACTCAGATGATTTAATATAGTAGGAGGCTTTATACTCTCTATAATAAAGTTGTACCCTGCGCCATCTAACACCATCTATGGGTTTTATTTTCCCAGTTTTAAGAAAAATATTCTCAGTTTCAAATCATTTCTCTTGTTTAACAGAAAATCGCCGCGATGGACATTTCAAAACGTGGTTGGCTAGGGCTCATGTCCATAGAAACTAAATTGCACAACAAGGCTATAGATCATTATTTATTTACCACTTGTGTTGTTCTTTTGTTTTAATCTGACATTCGGCTTTTAAATAAACATTCCTCCTGTATTGCATTACTGCACCGAACTATCCATAAACCACCAACACAACAGTGATTATTTATTTAACGCGAAATATACCAAGGTGTGAGGATTATTTTATTTTAAACAGGGCGGGAAATTTTATTATTACCACGTAGATATTTCACACAAATGGAGGGATTCTGCCATACTGCTGTTAGCAGCATTAACTGTTAAACACTCCTGATACATTTCAGCTGTAAACAAAACAAATCATTATTGGTACAAGCAAAAAACTATTTATAAGTGTGAAATTCCGTTTAATCTTGTTAAAATGCTATTAGGGTTATTCAATAAAGTTCTTATCGTTAAAAATGGTGCTAATTTTGCCCCAACCAATCAAATGTTAGCTTTCAAATGTAAACAAGATCTGATTGGTTGGGGCACAATTAGCACCATTTTAAATGATAAGAACTTTTATGAAATCTCCCTGCAAATTCTTATAGCAGATAGAAATAATATTAAATAAGATACTTATTAAAATACGTTCTTATAGCAAATAATATTAAATGAGAGATATACACTTTACACTCGCTGACATCACGCTGACATCACATCAGACTCAGACAGAGATTAAAATACTCTTTAAAGTGAAAGTCCCATTGCGGGGAAGTATTTCAATAAATGCGGTTATTTTAAAGCCCATTCAGTAATGTTGAAAGGCGCAGCACGGCAGCATAAATCAAGGTTGAGAATCTCTTAACTCAACGGGGAGTTTAAAATTCGAGACGGGAGAAGGGATGAGCAAGAAACCAGGAGCTTAAAGGCCATTACTTGTTATATCATTTCATTAAAATATCAAGTGTCACATAGACAAGAACCAATAACTTGTCTTTTATATGTTAAATTAGACAAAACGTACTAAAAAACAAGACCCCCCTCCAGTTCAAGATATCTAGCGCCCATTATGTTAACGGCTTTACTGGCTAGTGTTATATATAAAAGGGCAAGTAGACTCCACACCCTTTTACCCATTCTACTTTGCAACAAGAAAACACCCCCTTTGGGCAGACCATGCCATAGGAATGATTGCCAGGTACATTGGCCAGCTGAATAGCATGATGGGTAAAACGCAATGGTCATGGATAAGTATCAGTTCTGTGTGTCTGGCATTGTCTACTCAGCTGAAGTTGTTCTTTAAAGCATTTTCGTGTTGTATTTATCAGGTAAGCGATCATCGGTATGGCATTCATCTTTCATACCAGGACAAGCATTTGAAGGAGATCTGAACTCTAGGCCTAAAAATAACTGTTCCTAAATTTTTTTTTCCAACATTCATTTTCCAAGCCTCCTGATCCCCACAATTCGCTAAACTGCGCTTTTTTCTTCTTTTTAACGTCGGTTCTGACACATAGATAATGGGAATTACACCACCGTCCTCGCTACCTAGATAATGGGGGAATTACCTGCACTGTTCTCGCTCAGCTGTCAGGCGCGTGTAAAATGAGGCAATAACAGGTATTATGGGAGGAGATCGCAATTATTACCTTTATTTTATGCAACACCGCTCAGCCTTCGAAATCATTTAGGGGGAGTATTAGATCCCACAACGGGACACAACAGGATAAAACCCGCGCTGGGATTTTCAGGCTTAGTGTTGTAATGGATAGATATTTAACCCTTTATTAGCTCAGTTATATCCTACGCTGAGCACAACTGAGATCGGAAGAATCTATAATAGAATTAAATGACAAGTTCAGCCCAGAAATAGTGGTATAAGAAAACACTGTCATTCTAAGTAATTCCTATCAAAGTACACGTGTGAATCATTCACAAAGAATCCTGCAGTAATGCAACCTCCTTAGCTCAGTAGCTCAGACATGCTCATGTGTGTTCCACCAGAGAGAAGAGAGAAAGTAATTCTCAACAAATCAGATAGGTATTATTATTATTTATTTTATTGTGGGTGTTTATATAGCACCAACATCTCCTGTGGTGCTTTACAGTTGCATTAATTACGTAAGGAAACATACATGTTACATACAAGGGTAGTGCAAGTAATACAAAGTGCAAAAAAATTAAGTGCTAGTCCAGCAGCATTCAGTGTGATAAGTTGTAGCATTACTGTGCTACAATAGGATGGAGGGTCCTGCCCAAGAGCTTACAGTCTAGAGGAGATGGGGATGAGACATAAGGTGACAGATCAGTATCTGTAACTAAGTTGTCAGTGGATTATAACTAGTCGGTCTGTGATGGGTCAGTAAGAGGGGTAGAAGTGTCCAGGTCCAGATTGTAACCTTACAGTCTAGAGGAGATGGGATGAGACATAAGGTGACAGATCAGTATCTGTAACTAAGTTGTCAGTGGTTTATAACTAGTCGGTCTGTGATGGGTCAGTAGAGGGGTAGAAGTGTCCGGTCCTGATTGTAACCTTACAGTCTAGAGGAGATGGGGATGAGACATAAGAGTGAAGCAGATCAGTATCTGTAACTAAGTTGTCAGTGGATTATAACTAGTCGGTCTGTGATGGGTCAGTAGAGGGGTGAAGTGTCAGGTCCAGATTGTAACCTTACTGTCTAGAGGAGATGGGTATGAGCCATAAGGTGACAGATCAGTATCTGTAACTAAGTTGTCAGTGGATTATAACTAGTCGGTCTGTGATGGGTCAGTAAGAGGGTAGAAGTGTCCAGGTCCAGATTGTAACCTTACAGTCTAGAGGAGATGGGGATGAGACAATAAGGTGAAGCAGATCAGTATCTGTAACTAAGTTTGTCAGTGGATTATAACTAGTCGGTCTGTGATGGTCATAGAGGGGTAGAAGTGTCGGTCCAGATTGTAACCTTACTGTTATAGAGGAGATGGGTATGAGCCATAAGGTGACAGATCAGTATCTGTAACTAAGTTGTCAGTGGATTATAAACTAGTCGGTCTGTGATGGGTCGTAAGAGGGGTAGAAGTGACCAGTCCAGATTGTAACCTTACAGTCTAGAGGAGATGGGATGAGACATAAGGTGAAGCAGATCAGTATCTGAACTAAGTTGTCAGTGGGTTATAACTAGTCGGTCTGTGATGGGTCAGTAGAGGGTAGTAGAAGTGTCCAGGTCCAGATTGTAACCTTACAGTCTAAAGGAGATGGGGAGGAGGAGAGACATAAGGTGACAGATCAGTATCGTAAATAAGTTGTCAGTGGGTTAAACTAGTCGGTCTGTGATGGGTCAGTAAGATGGGTAGAAGGTCCAGATCCAGATTGTAACCTTACCAGTCTAGAGGAGATGGGGATGAGACATAGGTGACAGATCAGTATCTGTAACTAAGTTGTCAGTGGATTATAACAGTCGGTCTGTGATGGGTCGAGTAAGAGGGGTAGAAGTGTCCAGGTCCAGATTGTAACCTTACAGTCTAGAGGAGATGGGGATGACATAAGGTGAAGCAGATGAGTATCTGTAACTAAGTTGTCAGTGGAATTAACTAGTTGGTCTGTGATGGGTCAGTAAGAGGGTAGAAGTGTCCAGGTCCAGATTGTAACTTACAGTCTAGAGGAGATGGGGATGAGACATAAGGTGGACAGATCAGTATCTGTAACTAAGTTGTCGGGATTATAACTATGGTCTGTGATGGGTCGTAGGGGGTAGAAGTGTCCAGGTCCAGATTGTAACCTTACATATCAGAGGAGATGGGGATGAGACATAAAGTGACAGATCAGTATCTGTAACTAGTTGTCAGTGGATTATAACTAGTCGGTCGTGATGGGTCAGTAAGAGGGGTAGAAGTGTCAGGTCCAGATTGTAACACTTACAGTCTAGAGAGATGGGGATGAGAAAATAAGGTGACAGATCAGTATCTGTAACTAAGTTGTCAGTGGATTATAACTAGTCGGTCTGTGATGGGTCAGTAAGAGGGGTAGAAGTGTCCAGGTCCAGATTGTAACCTCAGCTCTAGAGGAGATGGGGATGAGAGCATAAGGACAGATCAGTATCGTAACTAAGTTGTCAGTGGATTATAACTATTCGGTCTTGAGTGATGGGTCAGTAAGAGGTAGAAGTGTCCAGGTCCAATTGTAACCTTAATCTAGAGGAGATGGGGATGAGACATAAGGTGACAGTTAGTATCTGTAACTAAGTTGTCATGGATTATAACTAATTCGGTCTGTGATGGGGCAGTAAGAGGGGTAGTAGAAGTGTTCAGGTCCAGATGTAACCTTAAGTCTAGAGGAGATGGGGATGAGACATAAGGTGACCAGATCAGTATCTGTAACTAAGTTGTCAGTGGATTATAACTAGATCGGTCTGTGATGGGTCAGTAGAAGATAGAAGTGTCCAGGTCCAGATTGTAACCTTACAGCTAGAGGAGAGGGGATGAGACATAAGGTGACGATTAGTATCTGTAACTAAGTTGTCAGTGGATAACAACTAGTCGGTCTGTGATGGGTCAGTAAGAGGGGAGGTAGAAGTGTCCAGGTCCAGATTGTAACCTTACAGTCTAGAGGAGATGGGGATGAGACAATAAGGTGACAGTCAGTAGCCTTATGTCTCATCCCCATCTCCTCTAGACTGTAAAGTTACAATCTGGGCCTGAACACTTCTACCCCTCTTACTGACCCATCACAGACCGACTAGTTATAATCCACTGACAACTTAGTTACAGCTACTGATCTGTCACCTTATGTCTCATCCCCCTCTCCTCTAGCTGTAAGGTTACAATCTGGACCTGGACACTTCTACCCCTCTTACTGACCCATCACAGACCGACTAGTTATAACCCACTGACAACTTAGTTACAGATACTGATCTGCTTCACCTTATGTCTCATCCCCATCTCCTCTAGACTGTAAGGTTACAATCTGGACCTGGTCACTTCTACCCCTCTTACTGACCCATCACAGACCGACTAGTTATAATCCACTGACAACTTAGTTACAGATACTGATCTGTCACCTTATGGCTCATACCCATCTCCTCTAGACAGTAAGGTTACAATCTGGACCTGGACACTTCTACCCCTCTTACTGACCCATCACAGACCGACTAGTTATAATCCACTGACAACTTAGTTACAGATACTGATCTGCTTCACCTTATGTCTCATCCCCATCTCCTCTAGACTGTAAGGTTACAATCAGGACCTGGACACTTCTACCCCTCTTACTGACCCATCACAGACCGACTAGTTATAACCCACTGACAACTTAGTTACAGATACTGATCTGTCACCTTATGTCTCATCCCCATCTCCTCTAGACTGTAAGGTTAAATCTGACCTGGACACTTTCTACCTCCTCTACTGTACCCATCACAGACCACTAGTTATAATCCACTGACACTTAGTTACAGATACTGATCTGTCACCTTATGTCTCATCCCCATCCTCCTCTGGAACTAAGGTTACATCTGGACCTGGACACTTCTACCCCTCTTACTGACCCTATCACAGACCGACTAGTTATAATCCACTGACAACTTAGTTACAGATACTGAATCTGTCACCTTATGTCTCATCCCCATCTCCTCTAGACTGTAGGTTACAATCTGGACCTGACACTTCTACCCCTCTTACTGACCCATCACAGACCAACTAGTTATAATCCACTGACAACTTAGTTACAGATACTCATCTGCTTCACCTTATGTTCTCATCCCCATCTCCTCTAGACGTGTAAGGTTACAATCTGGACCTGGACACTTCTACCCCTCTTACTGACCCATCACAGACCGACTAGTTTTATCCACTGACAACTATGTTACAGATACTGATCTGTCACCTTATGTCTCATCCCCATCTCCTCTAGACTGTAAGGTTACAATCTGGATCTGGACACTTCTACCCATCTTACTGACCCATCACAGACCGACTAGTTATAACCCACTGACAACTTATTTCAGATACGATCTGTCCCTTATGTCTCATCCCCATCTCCTTTAGACTGTAAGGTTCAATCTGGACCTGGCACTTCTACCCCTCTACTGACCCATCACAGACCGACTAGTTTTACCCACTGACAACTTAGTTACAGATACTGTATCCTGTCTCACCTTATCTCATCCCCATCTCCTTCTAGACTGTAAGGTTACAATCTGGACCTGGTCACTTCTACCCCCTCTTACTGACCCATCAAAGACCGACTAGTTATAATCCACTGACAACTTAGTTACAGATACTGATCTGTCACCTATTTGGCTCATACCCATCTCCTCTAGACAGTAAGGTTACAATCGGGACCTGGACACTTCTACCCCTCTTACTGACCCATCACAGACCGACTAGTTATAATCCACTGACAACTTAGTTACAGATACTGATCTGCTTCACCTTATGTCTCATCCCCATTCCTCTAGACTGTAAGGTTACAATCTGGACCTGGACACTTCTACCCCTCTTACTGACCCATCACAGACCGACTAGTTATAATCCACTGACAACTTAGTACGATACATCTGTCACCTTATGGCTCATACCCATCCTCCCTAGACGTAGGTTACAATCTGGACCTGGACACTTCTACCCCTCTTACTGACCCATCACAGACCGACTAGTTATAATCCACTGACAACTTAGTTACAGATCCTGATCTGCTTCACCTTATGTCTCTCCCCATCTCCTCTAGACTGTAGTTACAATCAGGACCTGGACACTTCTACCCCTCTTACTGACCCATCACAGACCGACTAGATATTATAACCCACTGACAACTTAGTTACAGATACTGATTGTCACCTTATGTCTCATCCCCATCTCCCTAGACTGAAGGTACAATCTGGACCTGGACACTTCTACCCCCTCTTACTGACCCATCACAGACCGACTAGTTTAATCCACTGACAACTTAGTTACAATACTGATGTCACCTTATGTCTCATCCCCATCTCCTCTAGACTGTAAGCTCTGGCAGGACCCTCCATCCTTTGTAGCACAGTAATGCTAACACATTGCACTTACTCACACTGAATGCTGCTGGACTAGCACTTAATTTTTTTGCACTTTGTATTACTTGCACTACCCTTGTATGTAACATGTATGTTTCCTTACGTATATTAATGCAACTGTAAAGCACCACGGAAGATGTTGGTGCTATATAAACCCACAATAATAATAAATAATAATAATACATATCTGATTTGAGAATTACTTTCTCTTTCTCTCTGGGTGGAACACACTGAGCATGTCTGAGATCACTGAGCTAAGGGAGGGGCATTAACTGCAGGATATCTTTGCTGAATGATTTCACCGTGTATCTTTGATTAGGAATTACTTAGAATGACAAGTGGTTTATTCTTATAACCATCTATTTCTGGGCTGAACTTGTCATTTAATTTCTATTTATAGATTTCCGATCCAGTTGTGCTCAGCGTAGGATATAACTGAGCTAATAAAGGGTTAAATATCTATCCCATTAACAACACTAAGCCCTGAAAATCCCAGCGCGGTTTTATCCCTGTTGTGGTCCCGTTGTGGGATCTAATACTCCCCCTAAATGATTTCGAAGGCTGAGCGGTGTTTGCATAAAATAAAGGTAATAATTGCGATCTCCCTCCATAATATCCCTGTTATTGCCTCATTTTCACAGCGCCTGACAGCTGAGCGAGAACAGTGCAGGTAATTCCCCCATTATCTAGGTAGCGAGGACGGTGCTGGTAATTCCCCATTATCTATGTGTCAGAACCGACGTTAAAAAGAAGAAAAAAGGCAGTTTAGCGAATTGTGGGATACAGGAGGCTTGGAAAATGAATGTTGGAAAAAAAAGATTTAGGAACAGTTATTTTTAGGCCTAGAGTTACAGATCTCCTGTCAAAATGCTTGTCACTGGTATGAAGATGGAAATGCCATACCGATGATCGCTTACCTGATAAATACACACGAAAATTGCTTTAAAGAACAACTTCAGCTGAGTAGACAATGGACAAGACAACAGAACTGATACTTATCTCATGACCATTGCGTTTTACCCATCATGCTATTCAGCTGGCCAATGTACCTGGCATCATTCCTATGGCATGGTCTGCCAAAAGGGGGTGTTCTTGTTGCAAAGTAGAATGGGTAAAAGGGGTGGAGTCTACTTGCCCTTTTATATATAACACTAGCCAGTAAAGCCCGTTAACATAATGGGCGCTAGATATCTTGAACTGGAGGGGGGTCTTGTTTTTTACGTTTTGTTCTAATTTAACATATAAAAGACAAGTTATTGGTTCTTGTCTATGTGACACTGAATTTTAATGAAATGATATAACAAGTAATGGCCTTTAAGCTCCTGGTTTCTAGTCCAATCCTTCTCCCGTCTCGAATTTTAAACTCCCCGTTGAGTTAAGAGATTCTCAACCTTGATTTATGCTGCCGTGCTGCGCCTTTCAACATTACCTGAATGGGCCTTAAAATAACCGGATTATGTGAAATACTTCCCCAGCAATGGACTTTCACTTTAAAGAGATATTTTAATCTCTGTCTGAGTCTGATGTGATGTCAGCGTGATGTCAGCGAGTGTAAAGTTATATCTCTCATTTAATATTATTTGCTATAAGAACGTATTTTAATAAGATCTTATTTAATATTATTTCTATCTGCTATAAGAATTTGCAGGGAGATTCAATAAAAGTTCTTATCATTTAAAATGGTGCTAATTTTGCCCCAACCAATCAGATCTTGTTTAACATTTGAAAGCTAACATTTGATTGGTTGGGGCAAAATTAGCACCATTTTTAACGATAAGAACTTGTATTGAATAACCCTAATAGCATTTTAACAAGATTAAACGGAATTTCCACTTATAAATAGTTTTTTGCTTGTACCAATAATGATTTGTTTTGTTTACAGCTGAAATGTATCAGGAGGTTTAACAGTTAATGCTGCTAACAAGCAGTATGGCAGATCCCATCCATATTGTGTGAAATATCTACCGTGTACATAATAAAATTTCCCGCCTGCTTTAAAATAAAATAATCCTCACACCTTGGGTATATTTACGCTTTAAATAAATAATAACTGTTGTGTTGGTGGTTTATGGATAGTTCGGTGCAGTAATGCAATACAGGAGGAGGTTTATTTAAAAGCCGAATGTCAGATTAAAACAAAAGAACAACACAAGTGGTAAATAAGAATGAATCTATAGCCTTGTTGTGCAATTTAGTTGCTATGGCATGAGCCCCTAGCAACCACGTGTTGAAATGTCCATCGCGGGCGATTTCTGTTAAGACAAGAGAAATGATTTGAAAACTGAGAATATTTTTCTTTAAACTGGGAATAGAAACCCATAGATTGTGTTAGATGGCGGCAGGTACAACTTTATTATAGAGTATTAAAGCCTCCTACTATATTAATCATCTGAGTGGCTTCCTCTGTGTTGCAGGAATTTATAAACCCTGCCATGGACTTGTGTTGATTTAGATTTGCGCGTTAAATCCAAGCAGGCGCATTTCTTCCTAAGTGCAGTTTTAGACTGATATGCTGAGTGTGCAGGGACACAGCCAGTTCATACATTTAGGGGAACAGTTCCAAGCTTCCTCTGGCGTCGTATTGTAGGGTAAAATCATGGTGCTAATGTTTAATTTTGCCCCAACCAATCAGATCTTATTTAACACTTGAAAGCTAAAATCTGATTGGTTGGGGCAGAATTAGCACCATTTTTTATGATAAGAACTTTTATTGAATAATAAAATGTTTGCAGAGGGTGGTTTATTATATCTAGATCCTACTGTGTGTTTAAAAATACTTTCACGCTGTTTAATGGGACTGTGTGTGTGTTACGGGGTTTGTTACCCCCATACAAGGGACTCTTAGGTATCAGCAACAGAAAATGACAGATATTAACAGCTACAACGACATTAATCATATTTCATACAGATTTTCTCCCCAGCAAATAATAGCTGACATTTAACATTTCATTTTTATTAAAATACGGTTTATGTTCCCACTATGACATTGTAATTATGTATATACGATGTGTGTCATTCCACAGCACAAACCAACTCTAATCAGCACTGAAACGCGTGCGAAGGGGGCAAGGCTGACTATGTCCTTGGCAGTTTTTGTGTTGAAGTTTACTATCATAATATCTTGTTAAGCTAAAGGGCAAGATCATATAAATGATAAAATATGGGAGCGAGATGCTGTAGATAATAATGCAACAATGTATCGGGTTGTGCCTTCTATGTCTACATTTTTTCTGCCAGTGATTACACAATCTGTGACATTTTTGAGTGACTATTATATAGTGAATAATGCACCCCCTACTGTAAATTATAAGGATATTAGAAGTCACCGAGGAGTTCCGTGACCATATAAAAGAACGAGGCCGCAGGCCGAGTGCCTTTTATACAGGGCGCGGAACTCCAAGGTGACTTCTAATATGCGAATATTTTACTGTAGGGGGTGTATTATTTAGTATAATCCACCCCCTCATTTGAGAACCATCCAGGCCCTTGCCTTGCCTTGTCCTCTCCTCTCCCCCTGTCTCACTTCCCCCAGCTCCATTTACTTTCCATTTAGGTTTAGTGTGTTCGCATTCTGTTTCACGTAAAAGGAAAATGTTACATGTAAAAGGAAAAGGTGGAGCCGCGCCATACACAGTGGTGCCGAAGCCGCGTAACTCCGTGAAACAGAACGCGAACACGGTAAGTGTAAAGGGAAAAGTAAACGGAGGTGGGGGAAGTGAGGCAGGGGGAGAGAAGAGGGTAAGGCAGTTCCGGAAAGTTATAATCGGCGCGCTACTATGTAGTAGCGCGCCGATTATAAGATTATTATTTACAGTTTGGCCCCATAGGAATCCATGGAAGGGGTGGATTATACATATATAACCTACCCCTGTAGTGGATTTCTATGGGAGGAACTGTAAGATTATAGCCTTATAGTCTTACAGTTCCAGGAGGAGAAGGAAACCAGAAGCCAAGCCACAAAGGGGTAGGTTATAATAAATAATGCACCCCCAACTGTAAATTATAGGGATATTAGATGTCACCTTGGAGTTCCGTGCCCTGTATAAAAGGTACTCGGCCTGCGGCCTCGTGCTTTTATATGGTCACGGAACTCCTCATTGACTTCTAATATCCTTATAATTTTACAGTTGGGGATACATTATCCCTTATAGTACATGAGTGGTACCCAGAGTTCCCTGTATAACTCGGTCTGTGTCCTTGTACCTTTATATGGACACAGAATTCCTCAGTGACTTCTAATATCCTTATAATTTACAGTAGGGGATACATTATCCCTTATAATACATGAGTGGTACCCTGAGTTCCCTGTATAACTCAGTCTGTGTCCTTGTACTTTTATATGGACACAGAACTCCTCAGTGACTTCTAATATCCTTATAATTTACAGTTGCATTATCCACTATATAATCCACAGTTTTTCTCCACTATAACAAAATACACCCTTGTATATTAAATATGTCTTTTTTACATCTGTAATATACAGACCATTGACTTAAAAGTTTCAAACAACCTTATTCCTTTCCACTCTCTCTAATAGCTAATCAGTTAAAGCTCAGTGGAACAATAATACCCTCAGACCACAAACAAGGCTTTGTGCTATATACTCTGATTGGTACTTTAGTTCCCTAAACTAGTATACCTGGATTTACCAAGATAAGCAGGATGGAGGAAATTCGGTTGAAAATACAATTGAACGATATGATAATTTGCTTTTTAAATTCTTCAATGCAGTCGGTCTTTAATTCCTTTCCGTCCCCGATATCCAATTAATTAATTTGCATTTACACTTTCTAAATGCTTTACAATTTTTAGCATCTAGTTAATCATTCTGGTCCTGACCTTACTGTCAGAAGGAATCTAAAGTCAAGAAAGAAATTTAATCTTAATTAAATCTTGCAGAAGAAAAAAAAAAAAAAAACTAAAAATAAAATAAGAAAAACTTCGTAAAAATAGCCCGGCTCGCCCTCAACACCGAATTAATAAGGATTTATTGATCGCCTGATAAATTTAAGTCAGATTTCATAAATTTAACGGCGAGCTATTAAATACCGCGACTCGTAAAGTGCGGGATGTTGATTAAAACAAGATAAATATTTATTAAAATGTTACTGTGATTTATGAAGTGACACCGGGTTCTAAACAGATGTAATTTTGGGAACTGGGACACGTTTCATGTAGACGACACATTCATTAACTGAGAGATCTCGCCTTTCATTATGGATCATATGTTTTCTATGCTGTTTAATCTCCTCGGAAATAACAATTTGATCCTCAGCTTTGCTCCTTATTAATGAGCTTTGTGTTATCATTTCGACGGAATCCGAACCGCGCTCTCTGTCGTCTGCGTTCTGTTACCCATAATTCATTACTGGCAAATGTTTCTCGTTAATGTGTCATTTCTAAAAACAATAAAAACTGAATTTAAAGTGCCAGGGAACTCCATATTGCAAATGATTGCATGCTCTTCATAGGACAGGGAACTCATTATCTACAAGTTACCTGAGTGGTGCTACAGTATCCAATGTGTGGTCACTAATAAATCTAAAATTTTTGGAGTGAGACCCTCTACTGTTTTTGCTTCTGACGGTGCAAATATCCCTAGAATGCAATCATAAAACACACATGGCAGCTCCAATTCCTCTTCTTGTACTCTTCATTGTGGACTTGCACATGAAGATAATATTTGGGAGCCGCCACAGACAAAATGGAGCCTGAGATTAAAGAAATGCGTCTTTACGTTTAATGTATAGTATACATTCACTGTAATGGTTTCCAATTAGGACCGGTTAGGGCCAACTGATGTTGAGACTTGGCCCACCAGAATTAACAGAAAAACAACCACTCTTAGTATAGTATAGTATAGTATAGTATAGTATAGTATAGTATTTGAGGTTGAATAAAGACATACGTCCATCCAGTCCAACCCATCTAGCAATATCCTCATTTCCTGCCTAACTGTTGATCCAGAGGAAGGCAAAAAAGTTTGTAGAAACTCATCCAGCTTTTTATTAAACTGACCAATGTACCTGCCATAACAACGTCCACTGGAAGACAGTTCCATAGCCTTACCGTTCTCACAGTGAAAAACCCTTTCCGAGCTTGAAGCCTAAAACCTTTTTTCTTCAAGACTCTTAGCATGTCTTGGTTCCAGAAGGCATGCTGGGAATTGTCATTCCAACATTACTGGGTTACGGGTGCCCCTACCATGAAGCAAACTGAAGCATTTGCTCAGGGCGTACCCCCCCCCGCAGAACACTTAAAAGGCGTCAGTTAAAAAAAATCCTCCTTTCTGCAATACTGCATTTCAGCATCAGTCCACCAATCAGTGTTAAGTCAACCCTCCAGTCCACCAATCGGTGTTAGTTAGCCCTCCAGTCCACCAGTCAGTGTCCACGCGGGCCACGCATTGAAGGAATGTACCAGCTCCTGTGTGTATTCTGTTTGACTGAACACATTTCTTAAGGTGGCCATAGACACTACAATCCACTCATACGACCCATGGTTCATATGATTGGATTGTCCGACGGAAACACATTTTTAGCTGGCCCGATAGAAGAAATCTATGTACGATCACTGGCCGATCATACGTACACAATCCTACAATCGTACGACCAAATCTTGGCATCTATGGTCACGATTACCTGTTCAATCTCCGCTTGCTGGTTTCTGACCTGTCTGATCTCTGGTTTGATCTTAATTTCATACTCAAACCTTGTTTGTCTCTTATTCTGTTTCCCCGCTGGTTGTATATGTTTATCTGTGTCGATGTTTATTACCCTGTACAACTCCAATGTTGGAGAGACTGGTTTGTTAGATCAACCTTGGGATAAATAATAAACACTTCTTCTAGTTCTAGATATGAGGTTACAGACTCCCCAGGGTCTGACTCAGCCCTACACCCATTAATATATCAGAGCATCACTGCCCTTCTTCCAGGCTGGAGGGGCCAATATTCTGTGTTTCCTCGCTCACCTCTCACGCCAGTCAAGGTAAATTACTGTTCTCTAATAATATTGAAACTGAATTTTTAACCTTCGGGTGATGAAGTGGTTGCATGAAATAAAACTCTTTCTCAAAATATATGTATGCAATTTGTTCCCTCCCTCTAGGTATAATATGTAGCGTATAAAATAACTTGTTTATGAGCATCAAAATAACCAATTAACTTCAAATACTTTAGACAGAGTAGACGCAAGAAACATTTACAGAGATGGATTTTCAGGATTCAGGGGATTATGAGAGATAAATGGGAGACAAGGATAAAGCGCATTGCACATTACTGCTGATAAAATGTTGTTGCAATTTCCTTCCTAAATGATTCATGATGAGAAATACACATGTGGAATGTCGGGTCTTTAATCCCGCCTCCTCCCCAATCTGCTGACTCAGGCATGCTCAGTCCATTTCTGTAGTAAATGTCTTCTGAAATTAAGGTAGGAGAGAATTTTTTTTCCAGTTACTTAATTGGACATAATGACAGGGATGTGCATTTTGTTTGATTGATGTTTTTTTTTTTTTTTTATAGCATTTGGGATACATAGGGGTGATGCCATATTGGGTGGTAAATGCCAATGTATTATCGGGTTAACATGGGTTTTACACAGAGTCTGTGGTGCTTGCGCCATTTCCAAAAATATTCAGAAATAGCAAGACGCAGGCGATGCAAAACCTCCTAAGGTAAGTGTAGCCCAAAACGTAAACGTAACCCCTTTGAGTAAAGCTGGGTACACACGATGAGATATTTCGGTCCGATCGACCGATAGTTCAGTGTATCGGTCGATCGGACCGAAATTATCGCATCCGAAAGTGCCCATGTCCGATCGACCGTTCGTCCGAATCGGACGAAAGGACGATCGGACAGGGTGGAAAACCTCGTCCGATCGTGCGGTCCTCTATGGACCGCACGATCGGTCGCGGTGACTATCGGACGCGGCTGCTTTTGCCGCGACCGATAGTCCTTCCTCCTGGCCGACCGTTCGAAAGTATCGAACGGTCGGTCAAGAGGGAAAATCGATAGGTGTGTACCCAGCTTAAGAGGCATAAGCACAGACACATATCCACGATCCAGCAATGCGCTAAATCTGACACAGGGACTTTTGCATCAAGAGACCTCGTGCAGGCACAGTAAGTTGCATTGGCGTATCTTATTGCATCACCCCCCAGATGTAGACAAATGTCTGTAAGAGCAGAACAATGAACAGCGCATCTGGAATAGCCGATCATAGGGAATAGAGATTCAGCACCCTGGACAGTGCCATTTAATATGCAATGGGAGCTTAGTCCTTTGTGTTTATGTCTCTAGAAACATTGAGCCTCATTTACCCAGAGCTGCAAAATGCTCGGGCAAATGTGACTTTCGGGTATTTAATACTAGATTTGCACCTGGTGGTAAATCCCAAAAGGAATTTTACCCCAGTGCCACTTTAAGATTAGCCATTAGCAGGTCTTAAATTGTGGAGCTAAAAGTGGTGCAAATCCTTTAATAAATACATTGCACCAGTTACACGGGGCATTACCAGTTACACTTTTAGGAAACTGGTGCAGCCAGTGCAATTATGGAGTTAAACATGGGCTAAACTATTTAATATTGGTTATCACGAGTTTAACCCCTTTTTTTTTAGCACAGCACATGTGGGTTAATCAGGCCCATTGAATTCAATTTCTAAAGGTTTGGAACTTAGAAACTATGGGAAAATGTAAAAGCTCAGAGAACCTGTACAAATTGTTGTAGGTTTTGTCGGTGTGAATTTTTCCTTTATTACTATAATGTAACATATAACGATTCCATTCCAGAGAGCAATCATGGTTTCTTACTGTGTGCCAGATCCAACAATAAAAATCTCTGTTCCTACCACCACCAGCCATCTGCCAGCGTCTGTGTTATTGAAAGCTGACTGTATGGAGAGACAAACAGTGCTGTATATTGCTCATGTGTGAATTCCAATAGCCAGCCTGCCATCCAGTCCAATATCCAGCCTGCCATCCATTCCAATATCCAGCCTGCCATTTTTTTTTTTTAGGAAACAGTATTTTTAGGGCCTAGAGTTACAGATCTCCTGTCAAATGCTTGTCACTGGTATGAAGACTGGAAATGCCATACCGATGATCGCTTACCTGATAAATACACACGAAAATTGCTTTAAAGAACAACTTCAGCTGAGTAGACAATGGACAAGACAACAGAACTGAACTTATCTCATGACCATTGCGTTTTACAAATCATGCATTCAGCTGGCCAATGTACCTGGCAATCATTCCTATTGCATGGTCTGCCAAAGGGGGTTGTTCTTGTTGCAAAGTAGAATGTGGGTAAAGGGGTGGAGTCTAATGCCCTTTATATATAACATTAGCCAGTAAAGCCCGTTAACATAATGGGCGCTCTCTAGATATCTTGAAACTGGAGGGGGGTCTGTTTTTTTACGTTTTGTTCTGAATTTAACATATAAAAAGACAGATATTGGTTCTTGTCTATGTGACACTGAATATTTAAATGAAATGATATAACAAGTAATGGCCTTTAAGCTCCTGGGTTTCTGTCCAATCCTTCTCCGTCCGAATTTTAACTCCCCGTTGAGTTAAGAGATTTCTAACCTTGATTTATGCTGCCGTGCTGAGCCTTCAACATTACTGAATGGGCCTTAAATAACGGATTATGTGAAATACTCCCGCAATGGACTTTCACTTTAAAGAGATATTTATCTCTGTCTGAGTCTGATGTGATGCAGCGTGATGTCAGCGAGTGTAAATTATATTCTCCCATTAATATTATTTGCTATAGAACGTATTTTAAAGATCTTATTAATATTATTTCTATCTGCTATAGAATTGCAGGGATGTCAATAAAAGTTCTTCATATTAAATGGTGCTAATTTTGCCCCAACCAATCAGATCGTGTTTACATTGAAATGAAAGTAACATTTGATTGGTTGGGGGCAAAAATTAGCACCATTTTAACGATAAGAACTTGTATTGAATAACCCTAATAGCATTTAACAAGATTACACGGAATTTCAACTTATAAATAGGTTTTTGCTTGTACAATAATGATTGTGTTTGTTACAGCTGAAATGTATCAGGGTTTAACAGTTAATGCTTAACAAGCAGTATGGCAGAATCCCATCCATATGTGTGAAATATCTACCGTTGTAATAATAAAATTTCCCGCCTGCTTTAAAATAAAATAATCCTCACACCTTGGTATATTTACGCTTTAAATAAATAATAAATGTGTGTTGGTGGTTTATGGATAGTTCGGTGCAGTAATGCATACAGGAGGAGGTTTATTTAAAACGAATGTCAGAATTAAAACAAAAGAACAACACAAGTGGTAAATAAATGAATGATATATAGCCTTGTTGTGCAATTTAGTTGCTATGGCATGAGCCCCTGCAACCACGTGTTTATGAAATGTCCATCGCGGGCGATTTTCTGTTTAAACAAGAGAAATGATTTGAAACTGAGAATTTTTTCTTTTAACTGGGAATATAAACCCATAGATTGTGTTAGATGGCGGCAGGTACAACTTTATATAGAGTATTAAAGCTCCTACTATATAATCATCTGAGTGGCTTCCTCTGTGTTTGCAGGAATTATAAACCCTGCCATGGACTGTGTTGATTTAGATTTGCGCGTTAATCCAAGAGGCGCATTTCTTCTAAGGCAGTTTTAGATTGATATGCTGAGTGTGCAGGAACAAGCCCAGTTCATACATTTAGGGGAACAGTTCAAGCTTCCTCTGGCGTCGTATTGTAGGGAAAATCATGGTGCTAATGTTTAATTTTGCCCCAACCAATCAGATCTTATTAACACTTGAAGCTAAATCTGATTGGTTGGGGCAGATTAGCACCATTTTTTATGATAAGAACTTTATTGAATAAAAAATGTTTGCAGAGGGTGGTTTATTTAATCTGATCCTACTGTGTGTTTCAAAATAATTTCACGCTGTTTAATGGGACTGTGTGTGTGTTACGGGGTTTGTTACCCCCATACAAGGGACTCTTAGGTATCAGCAACAGAAAAATGACAGATATTAACAGCTACAACGACATTAACTATTTCATACAGATTTCTCCCCAGCAAATAATAGCTGACATGTACATTCATTTTTTAAAATACGGTTTATGTTCCCACTATGACATTGTAATTAGTATATACGATGTGTGTCATTCCACAGCACAAACCAACTCTAATCAGCACTGAAACGGTGTGCGAAGGGGGGCAAGGCTGACTATGTCCTTGGCAGTTTTGTGTTGTGAAGTTTACTACATAATCTTGTTAAGCTAAAGGGCAAGATCATATAAATGATAAATATGGGAGCGAGATGCTGTAGATAATAATGCAACAATGTATCGGTTGTGCCTTCATGTCTACATTTTTCTGCCAGTGATTACACAATCTGTGACATTTTTGAGTGACTATTATATAGTGAATAATGCCCCTACTGTAATTATAAGGATATTAGAAGTCACCGAGGAGTTCGTGACCATATAAAGAACGAGCCGCAGGCCGAGTGCCTTTTACGGCGCGGAACTCCAAGGTGACTTCTAATATGCGAATATTTACTGTAGGGGTGTATTATTTAGTATATCCACCCCCTCATTTGAGAACCATCCAGGCCCTTGCCTGCCTTGTCCTCTCCCCTCCCCCTGTCTCACTTCCCCCAGCTCCATTATTTCATTTAGGTTAGTGTGTTCGCATTCTGTTTCACGTAAAAGGAAAATGTTACATGTAAAGGAAAAGGTGGAGCCCGCCTACAAGTGGTGCCGAAGCGCCGTAACTCCGTGAAAGAACGCGAACACGGTAAGTGTAAAGGGAAAAGTAAACGGAGGTGGGGTGGGGGGATTGAGGCAGGGGAGAGAAGAGGGTAAGGCAGTTCGGAAAGTTATAATCGGCGCGCTACTATGTAGTAGCGCGCCGATTATAAGATTATTATTTACAGTTTGGCCCCATAGGAATCCATGGAAGGGTGGATTAACATATATAACCTACCCTGTAGGGATTTCTAGGGAGGAATGTAAGATTATAGCCTTATAGTCTTACAGTTCCAGGAGGAGAAGGAAACAGAAGCCAAGCCACAAAGGGTAGGTTATAAAAATAATGCACCCCCAACTGTAAATTATAGGGATATTAGATGTCACACCTTGGAGTTCCGTGCCCTGTATAAAGGTACTGGCCTGCGGCCTCGTGCTTTTATATGGTCACGGAACTCATCATTGACTTCTAATTCCTTATAATTTTACAGTTGGGGATAATAACCCTTATAGTACATGATGGTACCCAGAGTTCCCTGTATAACTCGGTCTGTGTCCTTGTAACCTTTATATGGACACAGAATTTCCCCAGTGACTTCTAATATCATTATAATTTACAAGTAGGGGATACATTAGCCCTTATAATACATGAGTGTTACCCAGAGTTCCCTGTATAACTCAGTCTGTGTCCTTTACCTTATATGGACACAGAACTCCTCAGGACTTCTAATTCCTATAATTTACAGTAGGGGATACATTATCCCTTTAATACATGAGTGGTACCCTGAGTTCCCTGATAACTCAGTCTGTGTCCTTGTACTTTTATATGGACACAGAAACTCACTGACTTTAATATCCTATTAATTTACAGTGCATTATCCACTAATAATCCCAGTTTTTCTCCACTATAACCAAAATACACCTTGTATATTAAATATGTCTTTTTTACATCTGTTAATATACAGACCATGTCTTAAAAGTTTCAAACAACCTTATTCCTTTCCACTCTCTCTAATAGCTAATCAGTTAAAGCTCAGTGGAACAATAATACCCTCAGACCACAAACAAGGCTTTGTGCATATACTCTGATTGGTACTTTAGTTCCCTAAACTAGTATACCTGGATTTACCAAGATAAGCAGGATGGAGGAAATTCGGTTGAAAATACAATTGAACGATTGATAATTTGCTTTTTAAATTCTTCAATGCAGTCGGTCTTTAATCCTTTCCGTCCCGATATCCAATAATTAATTTGCATTACACTTCTAAAGCTTTACATTTTTAGCATCTAGTTAATCATTCTGGTCCTGACCTTACTGTCAGAAGGAATCTAAAGTCAAAAGAAAGAAATTTAATCTAATTAAATCTTGCAGAAGAAAAAAAAAAAAAAAACTAAAAATAAAATAAGAAAAACTTCGTAAAAATAGCCCGGCTCGCCTCAACCACCGAATTAATAATAGGATTTATTGATCGCCTGATAAATTTAAGTCAGATTTCATAATTTAACGGCGAGCTATTAATACCCCGACTCGAAAGTGCGGGATGTGATTAAAACAAGATAAATTTTTTAAAATGTTACTGTGATTTATGAAGTGACACCGGGTTCTAAACAGATGTAATTTTGGGAACTGGGACACGTTTCATGTAGACGACAACATTCATTAACTGAGAGATCTCGCCTTTCATTATGGATCATATGTTTCTATGCTGTTTAATCTCCTCGGAAATACAATTTGATCCTCAGCTTTGCTCCTTATTAATGAGTTTGTGTTATCATTTCGACGGAATCCGAACCGCGCTCTCTGTCGTCTGCGTTCTGTTACCCATAATTCATTACTGGCAAATGTTTCTCGTTAAGTGTCATTTCTAAAAACAATAAAACTGAATTTAAAGTGCCAGAGGAACTCCATATTGCAAATGATTGCCTGCTCTTCATAGGACAGGGAACTCATATCTACAAGTTACCTGAGTGGTGCTACAGTATCCAATGTGTGGTCACAATAAATCTAAAATTTTGGAGTGAGACCCTCTACTGTTTTTGCTTCTGACGGTGCAATACCCTAGAATGCAATCATAAAACCACATGGCAGCCTCCAATTCCTCTTCTTGTACTCTTCATTGTGGACTTGCACATGAAGATAATATTTGGGAGCCGCCACAGACAAAATGGAGCCTGAGATTAAAGAAATCGTCTTTACGTTTAATGTATGTATACATTCACTGTAATGGTTTCCAATTAGGACCGGTTAGGCCAACTGATGTTGAGACTTGGCCCACAGAATTAACAGAAAAACAACCACTCTTAGTATAGTATAGTATAGTATAGTATAGTATAGTATAGTATTTGAGGTTGATAAAGACATAAGTCCATCCAGTCCAACCCATCTAGCAATATCTCATTTCCTGCCTAACTGTTGATCCAGAGGAGGCAAAAAAAACCCACCAAATTTATGAAGGGGGAAAAATTCCTTCCTGACTCCAAGTGGCAATCGGAAATTTCCCTGGATCAACTCATATGTATCAATCCCAGTAACTTGCAACATTCCTTGTTTGCAGAAACTCATCCAGCTTTTTTTGAAACTGACCAATGAACCTGCCATTACAACGTCACTGGAAGACAGTTCCATAGCATTACCGTTCTCACAGTGACAAACCCTTTCCCACTCTACTTTATGTATCAATACCAGTAACTGTAACATTCCTTTTGTAGAAAACTCATCCAGCTTTTATTAAACTGACCAATGAACCTGCATTACAACGTCCACTGGAAACAGTTCCATAGCTTTACCGTTCTCACAGTGACAAACCCTTTCCCAACTCTACTTTATGTATCAATACCAGTATTGCAACATTCCTTGTTTGCAGAAACTCATCCAGCTTTTTTTTTGAAACTGACCAATGAACCTGCCATTACAACGTCACTGGAAGACAGTTCCATAGCTTTACCGTTCTCACAGTGCAAAACCCTTTCCCAACTCTACTTTATGTATCAATACCAGTAACTTGTAACATTCCTTGTTTGTAGAAACTCATCCAGCTTTTTATTAAACTGACCAATGAACCTGCCATTACAACGTCCACTGAAGACAGTTCCATAGCTTTACCGTTCTCCACAGTGACAAACCCTTTCCCAACTCTACTTTATGTATCAATACCAGTAACTTGAACATTCCTTGTTTGTAGAAACTCATCCAGCTTTTTATTAAACTGACCAATGAACCTGCCATAACAACGTCCACTGGAAGACAGTTCCATAGCCTTACCGTTCTCCAAGTGAAAAACCCTTTCCAACTCTACTTTATGTATCAATACCAGTAATTTGAAATTCCTTGTTTGTAGAAACTCATCCAGCTTTTTATTAAACTGACCAATGTACCTGCCATAACAACGTCCACTGGAAGAACAGTTCATAGCCTTACCGTTCTCACAGTGAAAAACCCTTTCCGAGCTTTGAAGCCTAAAACCTTTTTCTTCAAGACTCTTAGCAGTCTTGTTCCAGAAGGCATGCTGGGAATTGTCATTCCCAACATTACTGGGTACGGGTGCCTACCATGAAGCAAACTGAAGCATTTGCTCAGGGCGTACCCCCCCCCGCAGAACACTTAAAGGCGTCAGTTTTAAAAAAATCCTCCTTTCTGCAATACTGCATTTCAGCATCAGTCCACCAATGTGTTAAGTCAACCCTCCAGTCCACCAATCGGTGTTAGTTAGCCCTCCAGTCCACCAGTCAGTGTCCACGCGGGCCACGCATTGAAGGAATGTACCAGCTCCTGTGTGTATCTGTTTGACTGAACACATTTCTTAGGTGGCCATAGACACTACATCCACTCATACGACCCTGGTTCATATGATTGGATTGTCCGACGGAAACACATTTTTAGCTGGCCGATAGAAGAAATCTATGTATGGATCACTGGCCGATCATACGTACACAATCCTAAATCGTACAAAATCTTGGCTGCTTTGTTTGCGCACTGTTTGGTTTGATCTGTTAATCTCAGCTTGTGGTTCTGACCGTCGATCTTGGTTGATCTAATTCATACTCAAATTGTTTGTCTCTTATTCGTTCCCCGCTGGTTGTATATGTTTATGTGTCGATGTTTATTACCCTGTAACTCCAATGTTGGAGAGACTGGTTTGA
Source organism: Hymenochirus boettgeri (assembly GCA_019447015.1). Lineage (NCBI taxonomy): Eukaryota > Metazoa > Chordata > Amphibia > Anura > Pipidae > Hymenochirus > Hymenochirus boettgeri. The sequence goes on from CM033470.1 coordinate 4,688,157, forward strand.
GATAACCTTGGGATAAATAATAAACATTCTTCTTAGTTCTGAGATATGGGTTACAGACTCCCCAGGGTCTACTCAGCCCTACACCATTAATATATCAGAGATCACTGTGCCTTCTTCCAGGTGGAGGGGCCAATTCTGTGTTTCCTCGCTCACCTCTCACGCATCAAGGTAAATTACTGTTCTCTAATAATATTGAAACTGAATTTTAACCTTCGGTGATGAAGTGGTTGCATGAAATAAAACTCTTTCTCAAAATATATGTATGCAATTTGTTCCCTCCTCTAGGTATAATATGTAGCGTATAAAATAACTTGTTTATGAGCATCAAATAACCAATTAACTTCAAATACTTTAGACAGAGTAGACGCAAGAAACATTTACAGAGATGGATTTTCAGGATTCAGGGGATATGAGAGATAAATGGGAGACAAGGATAAAGCGCATTGCACATTACTGTGATAAAATGTTGTTGCATTTCCTTCCTAAATGATTCATGATGAGAAATACACATGTGGAATGTCGGGTCTTTAATCCCGCCTCCTCCCCAATCTGCTGACTCAGGCATGCTCAGTCCATTTCTGTAGTAAATGTCTTCTGAAATTAAGGTAGGAGAGAATTTTTTTTCCAGTTACTTAATTGGACATAATGACAGGGATGTGCATTTGTTTGATTGATGTTTTTTTTTTTTTTTATAGCATTTGGGATACATAGGGGTGATGCCATATGGGTGGTAAATGCCAATGTATTATCGGGTTAACATGGGTTTTAACAGAGGCTGTGGTGCTGCGCCATTTCCAAAAATATTCAGAAATAGCAAGACGCAGGCGATGCAAAACCTCCTAAGGTAAGTGTAGCCCAAAACGTAAAACGTAACCCCTTTGAGTAAAGCTGGGTACACACGATGAGATATTTCGGTCCGATCGACCGATAGTTCAGTGTATCGGTCGATCGGACCGAAATTATCGCATCGAAAGTGCCATGTCGATCGACCGTTCGTCCGAATCGGAACGAAAGGACGACTGGACAGGGTGGAAAACCTCGTCCGATCGTGCGGTCCTCTATGGACCGAACGATCGGTCGCGGTGACTATGGACGCGGCTGTTTTGCCGCGACCGATAGTCCTTCCTCTGGCCGACCGTTCGAAAGCGAACGGTCGGTCAAGAGGGAAAATCGATAGGTGTGGTACCAGCTTAAGAGGCATAAGCACAGACACATATCACGATCCAGCAATGCGCTAAATCTGACACAGGGACTTTTGCATCAAGAGACCTCGTGCAGGCACAGTAAGGTGCATTGGCGTATCTTATTGCATCACCCCCAGATGTAGACAAATGTCTGTAAGAGCAGAACAATGAACAGCGCATCTGGATAGCCGATCATAGGGAATAGAGATTCAGCACCCTGGACAGTGCCATTTAATATGCAATGGGAGCTTAGTCCGTTGTGTTTATGTCTCTAGAAACATTGAGCCTCATTTACCCAGAGCTGAAAATGCTCGGGCAAATGACTTTCGGGTATTATACTAGATTTGCACCTGGTGGTAAATCCCAAAAGGAATTTTACCCCAGTGCCACTTTAAGATTAGCCATTAGCAGGTCTAAATTGTGGAGCTAAAAGTGGTTGCAAATCCTTTAATAAATACATTGCACCAGTTACACGGGCATTACCAGTTACACTTTTAGGAAACTGGTGCAGCCAGTGCAATTATGGAGTTAAACATGGGCTAACTATTTAATATTGGTTATCACGAGTTTAACCTTTTTTTTAGCACAGCAATGTGGGTTAATCAGGCCCATTGAATTCATTTCTAAAGGTTTGGAACTTAGAAACTATGGGAAAATGTAAAAGCTCAGAGAACCTGTACAATGTTGTAGGTTTTGCGGTGTGGAATTTTTCCTTTATTACATAATGTAACATATAACGATTCCATTCCAGAGAGCAATCATGGTTTCTTTACTGTGTGCGAGTCCAACAATAAAAATCTCTGTTCCTACCACCACCAGCCATCTGCACGCGTCTGTGTTATTAAAGGTGACGTATGGAGAGACAAACAGTGCTGTATATTGCTCATGTGTGAATTCCAATAGCCAGCCTGCCATCCAGTCACAATATCAGACCTGCCATCCATTCCAATATTCCAGCCTGCCATCCAGTCCAATTCCAGCCTGCCATCCTAGTCCAATATCCAGCCTGCAATCTATGTAAAATTATCAGCTCATGGATGGCAGGCTGGATATTGGACTGGATGGCAGGCTGGATATTGGAATGGATGGCAGGCTGGATATTGGACTGGCATCTTATCCAGCCTGCCAGCCAGTGCAATATCCAGCCTGCCAGCCAGTCCAATATCCAGCCTGCCATCTAGTCCAATATCCAGCCTGCCACCCAGTCCAATATCCAGCCTGCCATCCATTCCAATATCCAGCCTGCCAGCCAAGATACAGCCTGCCAGCCCAGTCCAAAGCCAGCCATCCCGTCCAAGATCCAGCCTGCATCCGTCCAATCCAGCCTGCCATCCAGTCCAATATCCAGCCTGCCATCCAGTCCAATATCCAGCCTGCCATCCAGTCCAATATCCAGCCTGCCAGTCCAATATCCAGCCTGCCAGCCAGTCCAATATCCAGCCTGCCATCCAGTCCAATATCCAGCCTGCCATCCAGTCCAATATCCAGCCTGCCATCCAGTCCAATATCCAGCCTGCCAATATCCAGCATGCCAGCAAGTCCAATATCCAGCCTGCCAGTCAGTTCAATATCCAGCATGCCAGCCAGTCCAATATCAAGCCTGCTAGCCAGTCCAATATCCAGCCTTCCAGCCAGTGCAATATACAGTCTGCCAGCCAGTCCACTAGTCAGCTTGCCAGCCAGTCCACTAGCCCTCATTGCTTCTCTTTATATATTTGTATTTATAATTATGGATGGGAGCTTCCATACTGTTTGTCCTAAACAATATTTTCAGGTAACAGACAATAGTTTTTGAAAAGAGGTTTTGCCCATTGGTACGTTTTCTCTTGGTACGTTTTACTGCAACACGTACACTATTGTTATGGCTATTAGCCTTTGAAATAAAGTTTGTTAATTACAAAATAAATCAATACATTTTGTTGTTTTTTTCTAACATTAGGTCTGGACTTTTTTTTATAGCATATATAGCATTCCTTATATCATCCTATTTCCCTGTGATTGTAGAAGCCAGTGAGACATTTTATTCTTCAACTTTATTTACCCTTTAAGAAATATGTTAACCCATAATTCTTACTCTCTGTAGACCTATAAAACCACTAGACATGGCAGGATTTTCAGACCTGGTTGCAGCAGGTAAATGTTGCCTCTAGTGGGCAGAACAATGATGGGAAAATGTAAATCTTTAGGGAGGTTTCCAGCGTTGGGTTTTTTTCTTGTCTGGATGTTTATAAAGATTTAATCAAAATGAGTCACAATTTTCCAGCCTACACAATCCTGCCTACTGCAAAGAAAATAATCTTTGAGCTTTGATTCTGAGTGCGTGTTACAGTCTCGTAATATGTATGTATATGTTTATTTATATAGCGCCACTTGGGTACACAGCGCTGTACATTATAACAATACAGATTATACAGTATGTATGTATATGTTTATTTATAGAGCTCCACTTGGGTACACAGCACTGTACATTATAACAATACAGATTATACAGTATGTATGTATGTATATGTTTATTTATATAGCGCCACTTGGGTACACAGCGCTGTACATTATAACAATACAGATTATACAGTATGTATGTATATGTTTATTTATATAGCGCCACTTGGGTACACAGCGCTTTACATTATAACAATACAGATTATACAGTATGTATGTGTATGTTTATTTATATAGCGCCACTTGGGTACACAGCGCTGTACATTATAACAATACAGTATAGTAATGTATATATTTTATTTATTAGCGCCTTGGGTAGCACAGCGCCGTACATTATAACAATACGATTTACAGTATGTATGTATTGTTTATGTATATAGCGCCACTTGGGTACGCAGCGCGTACATTATAACAATACAGATTATACAGTATGTATGTATAGTTTATTTATATAGCGCCCCACTTGGGGACCAGCGCTGTACATTATAACAATACAGATTATACAGTATGTATGTATATGTTTATTTATATAGCGCCACTTTGGGACCAAGCGCTGTACATTATACAACAGATTATACAGTATGTATGTATATGTTTATTATATAGCGCCACTTGGGGACACAGCGCTGTACATTATAACAATACAGATATACAGTATGATGTATATGTTTATTTATATAGCGCCACTGGGGACACGCGCTGTACATTAATAACAATACAGATTATACAGTATTTATATGTTTTTTATAGCGCCACTTGGGACACAGCGCTGTACATTATAACAATACAGATTATCAGTATGTAGTATATGTTTATTATTAGCGCCACTTGGGACACAGCGCTGTACATTATAAAATACAATACAGATTATACAGTATGTTGTATATGTTTATCTATATAGCGCCACTTGGGCACAGCGCTGTACATTATAACATACAGATTACACAGTATGTATGTATTTGTTTTATCTATATATCGCCCACTGGGGACACAGCGCTGTACATTATAACAATACAGATTATACAGTATGTATGTATATGTTTATTTATATAGCACCACTTGGGTACACAGCGCTGTACATTATAACAATACAGATTATACAGTATGTATGTATATGTTTATTTATATAACGCCACATTGGGGACACAGCGCTGTACATTTAACAATACATTATACAGTATGTATGTATTGTTTATTTATATAGCACCACTTGGGTACAACGCGCTGTACATTATAACAATACAGATTATACGTATGTATGTATATGTTTATTTATATAACGCCACTTGGGGACACAGCGCTGTACATTATAACAATACAGATTATACAGTATGTATGTAATATTTTATTTATATAGCGCCACTTGGGTACACAGCGCTGTACTTTATATACAATACAGATTATACAGTATGTATGTATATGTTTATTTATATAGCGCCACTTGGTACACAGCGCTGTACATTATAACAATACAGATTATACAGTATGTATGTATATGTTTATTTATATAGCGCCACTTGGGGACACAGCGCTGTACATTATAACAATACAGATTATACAGTATGTATGTATATGTTTATTTATATAGCACCACTTGGGTACACAGCGCTGTACATTATAACAATCACAGATTATACAGTATGTATGTATATGTTTATTTATATAACGCCACTTGGGGACACAGCGCTGTACATTATAACAATACAGATTATACAGTATGTATGTATATGTTTATTTATATAGCGCCACTTGGGTACACAGCGCTGTACTTTATATAATACAGATTATACAGTATGTATGTATATGTTTATTATATGCGCCACTTGGGGTAACAGCGCTGTACATTATAACAATACAGATTATACAGTATGTATGTGTATGTTTTATTTATATAGCGCCACTTGGGTACACAGCGCTGTACATTATAACAATACAGATTATACAGTATGTTGTATATGTTTATTTATATAGCGCCACTGGTACGCACGCTGTACATTATAACAATACAGATTATACAGTATGTATGTAATGTTTATTTATATAGCGCACTTGGGGACACAGCGCTGTACATTATAACAATACAGATTATACAGTAATGTATGTATATGTTTATTTATAAAGCACCACTTGGGGACACACGCTGTACAGTAATAAAATACACTAAAGTCATACAAGGGATAAATACACAGATAGTTCAGTACTAAATATATAAATGATATAATAGACTTGCTAGGGCCTTTGCCACAGAGGTAATGAGGTCCCTGCCCCGTAGAGCTTACAATCTAGTTAATAGCTTTCATTGCTATTGGTTCCAGGCTTTCATCTTTCAGCCGATTTCTAGAGGAAAGTCCACAATGAAGGCAGAGGGAGTATAATTTGGGAAATGTTTTGATAAAGCAGCTAATACCAGGAGGAAGGAACCGTGAGTCAAAGCGCCAATGTAAATGAAGCAAAACCAAGTAGAGACAAATCGGCTAACGGCGAATACCTTCAATTGCCTTTTTAATGATCCTCCCTACCTTTAATGACATCGAAATAAACGAACATCTGGCAGCAGGGTAAAAATCCCTCTAGTTACACAAACAAGCTTACCCCTGAACGTAAAGACAATCCTGCCTTCCCTAATACATTAGCCTTTTGAGCTCTGCTGGCCCAGCAGAAAAAACTTCCCTATCCTTGACACTGCAGTTTTGCCAACTGTCCTCTATGTAACGTCATTGCCACACATATGCAGTTATGGCTACAGGTAAGAGTCCTGCGCGGGTCTGATTTTTTAGACCAGGGGTGCCCCTACCATGAAGCAACTGAAACATTTGCTCAGGGCACCGCCTGCAGACAACTTAAAAGGCTTCAGTTAAAAAAAAATCCTGCTCCCTTCAATAACCGCATTTAAAAAGTTGTTTCAGTGTCAAAACCCTAGGAACACCCCTGTTCAACCCGAATCTGACCCCTCCAGCCTCAGACCCGAACCTGACCCGACCTGATCCACAAACTGTGACCTGAACCCGACCCGAACTTGCTTTAACCGATTTCTTACGCGTGACCCGACCCAACCAGCTTTTACCTGCTTTTAAGTTTCAAATACAATCTTTTCTGCTATCATTTTTTTTTTTTAGAGTGTTAACACCTACCTGACCAGAACCCGAGCCTACCCGACCCGCAACCCATTCAAAGTCAACACGGGTTCCCGACCCGCAAATCGGGTAACCTGACCCGCCCCATGCAGGGCTCGCTTGGCCAATAGGTGGTGATCCCTATAAGTAATACGGATATATAATATTACAGTCGAAAAAATTTTAATTTTTAAAATAAATATCCTTTCTGCCTTAACTTTCCCTTTAATCTGCGGTATTATAGAAACTTTGGCATTTTTCATATGTTCTCATGCTTTATTTGCTAATGCAATTAGGGAATCTTTAGACTAAAATAGTTTTATAAACACAGTTATAACCCAGAAAACTGATTTTATTGGTCGTCCCACATCCCCCTCCCCATCATCACCATATTGTTGCCTTGGTCACAGATAGGGGTAATATCAGGGACACTGCATGTGAAGGTGCCAATTAGCAGTACACCCCCTTTTAATGCTGCATTTATATCTTTTAAATATGGTCTATGAGTACAGGGTAGAGACAGATACAATCCATGATGAGGGAGAGATATGGATTTCAATATTGTCCCTTCCCCTTGACACAGTTCTGCCATATTCCATTATCAGCTATTCCGTGCTAAAGATCTTCCATTAGCACTTGGGTTTGTGAAACTCACTACAATGAGCAAGTTCACACCCTATTCCTATTCCATATTGCTCCTTACAGTGAATATTTTCCAGCGGGTGCATTGGCTTGTCTGCTTCATATTTTTTTTTTGCCCCTTATAAATCATTCTAGTCCTACTTCCCCTTTTTCCCACCCACCCCCCAAAGGCTTTTCACTTTTGTCGGTTTCTGTTGATTGAACAGACCAAGGGAAGGTGACAGACAAACCCCAGAGAGTCTCCGCAGGTGGCCAGATTCCGATAGTGTCAGGGAACCAAAGAAGCAGCATCTGAACCGTCAAGGGTTTTAATAATCAAAGGTAAAACGTTTCAGCCCTGAAATGGAATGTAATTAGTGGCTCCAAATACCGCCCGCGCCAATTCTCTGTGCTGGTGCCACGTTTATTTATATATCGCTGTTTTGGATATTATCAACCCCCTCGCTCATATGTAATTTCATATCCATCCAGGTCACGGTATATCTGTTATTCATCCATCCTGGTCATGGTATATCTGTAATATTCATCCTCCAGGTCATGGTATATCTGTATATTCATCATCCAGGTCATGGTATATCTTGTAATATTCATTCATCCAGGTATGTATATCTGTAATATCATCCAGCCAGTCACGGTATATCTGTAATATTCATCCATCCAGGTCACTGTATATCTGTAATATTCATTCCATCCAGGTCATGGGTATATTCTGTAATATTCATCCATCCAGGTCACGGTATATCTGTAATATTCATCCATCCAGGTCATGGTATATCGTAATATTCATCCATCCAGGTCATGGTATATCTGTAATATTCATCATCCATCCAGGTCATGGTATATCTGTAATATTCATCCATCCAGGTCATGGTATATCGTAATATTCATCCATCCAGGTCATGGATTATCTGTAATATTCATCATCCGGTCATGTAATCTAATATTCATCCATCCAGGTCATGGTATATCTGTAAATATTCATTCATCCAGTGTCATGGTATATCTGTAATATTCATTCATCCAGGTCATGGTATCATCTGTAATATCATTCCCAGGTCATGGTATATCTGTATATTCATCCATCCAGGTCACGGTATATCTGTAAAATTCACCATCCAGGTCATTTATCTGTAATATTCATCCATCCGGGTCATGGTATATCTGTAATATTCATCCATCCAGGTCACGTATATCTGTAATATTCATCCATCCAGGTCTGTATATCTGTAATATTCATCCATCCAGGTCATGGTATATCTGTAATATTCATCATCCAGG